>SIXB01002973.1:0-24873 GCA_007018985.1 Anopheles bwambae
TTAAAGTACGGCTGTTCAAACAACGCACAGCGTAACACAGAACGTAGTAGCCACAGCAACTCGCGTCGTCAACGGCAAAACGAGTTCAAACGCTGTGTGGTTTCGTTGTGCCTTCTACCGACAAAATGCCGGTAGCGGTCCGTTTGGTGGAATTTTCGGCCGCCCTTACCCTGTTTCTGCTAGTGTCCAGTGCGGGCTTTTTGCTGTACTGTGCCGAAAAAATCATCGTCTGCACTTTGCTGCTTTCGGAGGTAAGGCACTATATCGAACCTGCCAACTGTACTGCGCAATTAATGCCGTGTGCCATTTACCTACCACTAACTCTTACAGCCTCTGATCGAACTGTTGCTGCTAATTATGGCCGGCTTTCAGTATGCGTTTCTGTGGTGTGCCGCCCAAATGTACGTCATAGTGAACTACCTTGCCGGTTGTGATGCGGTCGTACCAAATGTTCTGAAATGAGCAGCAAAATCCCCTCGCACAGTTGTTCAAAATTGTGATGTGTAATAAAATTTTATTTCATTGCTAAAAAAAACGTCAAATTTCACTGTGCGGGAAGAATTTCTCTCAGGGCCGTTTCCGAGACGCGCTTGACCGTCTCCGACACCAGGGCGGCGAACGAATCATTTCGAAAAAACTGTAAACAAAAACACGTTTGCGTTGTTGGGCTTGGGTGAGTAAAACATTGATCACATCACTCAGCAAAAGGACGCACCTACCAGCAAACCGATGATGACGACCGTTGGCCAAAACAGCAGGGACATGATGCGGAGGGCCATGCTCATTACGAAGTAGAACAGCGCCACGCCACAGGCGAAAAAGACCATCGACAGCATATCGACGGACTGGAGCCACTCGGTGAGCACGGTCATGTCGAACATTTCGGCAAGATGGTTCTGAAAGCAAAGCCACGACAATGGTCGTTAATTTTGTTCAATGAAAGGCGCTCGAAACTTACCCAAACTGCAGTTTCTTCCATTTAGAATTTGGAGTTGCCTTTTTCCAAATGTAGCCGGTGTAATAAGCAAACAGCTGATTTGCAGTGTAACAACAGTAAGGACAGCAATGGTTACTGCGTTTGATCGACTTCACGAAACAAGGTGCATAATCGGTTTTATCGAGGGGAGGGCGCATCCAGAACAGTTCATCTTTCAAGAAATTTTTACAATCGCAGAAGGCTTTCCGGTGGTACAGAATAAGCAACAAGCATTTATCAGAATATGATTTTTTAAATTCTCCAGTCTTTTTCAGGAATATTTTAGCTTAAGTTTAAATGACCCTCTCTCTCTCTTGTTGGCCTGCTCATGATAGAGCACGTCGATGTGAGTCAACAATCTTTCTCCAGGATGCTCGGTCCCTGGCTGCAGCCTCCCATCCATGTAGACACCCGATCTCCGTCAGGTCTCGCATCACCTGGTCTAGCCATCGAATTCGCTATGCTCCCCAGCACCTTATGCCGAACTGGGGATCGCTGTCGAACACCTTCTTGGTGGGGCATGAGTCCGGCATTCTCATAACATGCCCCAGCCATCCTGCTAGCCTTCGTCACCGTCAGGATGCTCGGTTCACCGTACTGCTCAGTAAGCTCGTTCATCCTTCTCCTCCACTTCCGCCCAGAGCGTTTGCATCCCCCGCTCGGATGGTCCAGGACTCGTGTCCATAGAGGACCACCGGGCGAATCAATGTGCGATATATCTCACATTTCGTGCAGGCTCGAAGTCTTCTGGATCTCAGCAGTCGGTGAAGCCCGTAGTATGCACGATTCCCCTGCACAATGCGTCTCCCGATTTCGCTGCTGATGTCGTTGTCCGAAGTAACGACCGCCCTGAGATAGCAAAACTCCTTTACTACGTCGAGATTGTCGCCGTCAACTAATACGCTGCTTCCCAGATTGTCTGAGTCTCCGGAAAGCAGGTACTTCGTCTTCGTCGCATTGATTCTCAATCCAATTCGTGCGGCTTTGCGTTTGAGTCGGGTACGCCACACACACCTTCGCTGTTGTCCTGCCGATGATGTCGATGTCATCCGCGAAGCCGAGAAATTGGAGAGACCGGTAGAGGATCGTGCCACGGATATTGTTGTCTAGCCCCGCACCTCGAATGACACCTTCCAGGGCAATATTAAACAGCAGACAGGAGAGTCCCTCGCCTTGCCTCAGACCCCTGTGAGATTCGAACGATTCCGACGTCAAGTTCGACACTCTCACCTTGCACTGCACCCCGTTCATGGCGGCCTCTAACAGCCGGATCAACTTCCCAGGGAAGTGATGCCGCTGCATGATGCTCCATAGCTCCTTCCGGTCTATGGTGTCGTAGGCCGCCTTGAAATCGATGAACAGGTGGTGCGTTGGGATCTGGCGCTCTCAGCACTTCTAGAGGATCTACCGCAGAGTGAAAATTTTTTTCGGTGGTGGTTTTGCCTCCAACAATCCCAGCTGCCGACAAAATTTGTAGCAAGGGGCGCAAGTCTGCAGAACAGGATCTGAGACAGGATCTTGTAGGCGGCCAAATGTAAATGACCCATCAATATATTGAAATGGTGTTATTGATAGGCGTAAACAGTTAATCATAATACTCTGAATTGAAAAACCCAATCTATATGGTATGATAATTTCAAAATTATCGTGCAAACACATGGTGGTTGTGCTAGTTTTATTTTACTCTGCGTAATGCAGACTACAAAAAACAAATGTATTGTATGTATAAGTCGATTCCAGAAACTAACGATTTTGTGTAAAGTGGCGGCTTCCTAAAGTCGGAAACCTTGGACCACTTATTGGACAACTTTCTTCACACGTCGTTCAAGACACTCTTTGATATGATGAGATACGACGATATGATCCTGCAAAAACAATGGCCTTGATACTTTAATAATCTCGGAAAATCATGCATACATGTAAAAAAGTGTAATGCGATGATCGTACAACTGTACTTCGAGTACCGTCGCGGTAGGTCAGTTTTTACTGATATGAGCCGAGGTGGAATAAAACTTCGTTCGAGCAGACTTTTCGACACTTGATCGTCCAGGTGATCATAGAAACCCAGAAGGGTTTCTTTCCAGGAAACTTTGGAGTTTAGAAGCCTTACCTTGGGAAGGGGGACATAACTAAACTCTTGAAATAAGTTGGAAGGCGAAGTTTTTAAGCAGCGTAACGTCCTATCTTGACAGTCCGAACGAATCGGACTTGCCACGTTCGGAATTGGTTTTATTTATACTCAATAAGTTTCGTACATTTGGTTTTGGAATGTGTTTTTGTCCTAATTAAAGGTTATTGATATGAGGTGCAATTTATACATTATATTGGAGTGAGGTGTCTATGTTTTTACGAAGGTTCTGGAAAGTATAAACTGTTCTAGTTAAAGAACGGGTGCGTTCGTCGATCTTTGCCTACACTGCGCTTTTAGCAATAAGTTGCTATGCGTTCTCTGTTTGTCCACTTTGCTGCAGTAACGCTTGAATTGCTTATGTTGCCCGTTTCGGCTGTTTTTGATAAGTGTGTCACGTCTGTTATTTGTTTGAATGGACGGCCTGAACTCTTCCGGTTGCGGTGCTATGGTATGATCTGATTTGCTGAATGTGTTATAATGAATGTGTTACAATGGTGTGGTTTGGCTTTCTAAAGTGTGTTACAATGTGTCTATAGCTGATAGTGTGTATTATAATAAGTTGTGTATAGTAGATATGCTACAAAAGGTTTGAAGCTTTTGAGGTCCACTAAAAGTCGGACTGTTTTCATTCCAAAATTAAATCAAAGCTTCTCAATATTGGCCAAAGTAGTGCTGAAATTGTATAATTATAGTTATTAGTCATTAGTATCAGGCGAGGTGCCTTAGTACATCGTGTACGCTTTAGATCACCTATGTTTAGGGCACCAGTTTCGAGTTTTTAGATTCTGGACCCAATTTTTACAACATTAGAATCAAAGCGTTCATTACTGTCCAACAGGAATTCAAAGTCGCTTCAGACGAGTCTCTACTACCAGAAAACAGATATGAAACTACGAGCGAGATGTGGAACGCTCTAAAAACAAAAATAATAAACTGTGCAAGAAATGTACTCCCACCACGTCGTGGCAACACCAAATCTGGCTAGTTCGACGATGAAGGCAGACAAGTGACCGAACGTAAGAATACTGCATACCGAGCAATGCGGCAACGGCCTAGAACGCGGGCATGCGCAGAGGAATACTCACGCGAAGAGAAACGAGTTCACCGCTCCAAGAAGCATGCTTTGGAAGAGCAAAACATCGAGCAAACCAGAGAGGCGTACGGACCAACACGAAAGTTTTACCAAGCGATAGCAGGTCACCGAAACAACGTTGTACCTAAGGTAACCTGCTGTCTCAACAAGGATGGAGATCTGGTCAGTAACCAGCCAGAGGTCCTCTTGCGGTGGGCTCAGTACTTTGATGAATTACTCAATGAACAGCTAGAAGCGCCATCATGCTACTGCCACTTAGCATAGGAGAAACACGAAAGGCTATCCGTCGGCAGAAAAATAACAAGGCACCCGGAACCGACGGAATTGCAGCTGAACTGGTCAAGAATGGAGGTGCACGACTAGAAAACGAGATTCATCAAATTGTTACTGAGGTGTGGCATAGCGAATCGATGCCTTGTGATTGGAATCTCGGCATCATCTACCCCATATACAAGAAGGGAGACAGGTTGGACTGCAACAACTACAGGGGTACTACGGTGTTGAATATCGCCTATAGAATATTCTCCCTGATCCTTCAGGATCGTCTTGTCCCGCACGTCGAAGAGATAGTCGGAAATTATCAAAGAGTATTCCGAAACGGAAAATCAACCACTGATCAGATCTTCACCATGCAGCAGATCTTGGAGAAGATGGCTGAATACAGACACAACACATACCATCTCTTCATTGACTTCAAAGCCGCATATGATAGCATACCCAGGGTAAACCTGTATGACACTATGAGCTCTTTTGGAATCCCGGCCAAACTGATAAGGCTAGTTAGAATGACTATGACCAACGTCACTCGCCAGGGGGACGGGCTTGCCTGTCTCCTATTTAACCTGGCACTAGAGAGGGCCATCCGCGGGCCAGGCGGCAGAAAACCTGGGATTGCAGATAAACGAGGCAAAGACCAAACTGATGGTGGCAACATCAGCGGGCCTACCAATAAATAATCAGAATCTACGTAGGCGAGACGTACAGATAGGTGAACGCACTTTTGAAGTCGTCCCACAATTCACCTATATTGGGTCAAAGGTCAGCAACAACAATAGCATGGAAGCTGAGTTGCGCGCAAGGATGCTGGCTGCCAACCGGTCATTCTACAGCGTGAAAAATCATTTCACCTCAAAGAACCTGTCGCGACGGACGTAGCTGGGACTATATATAGTACCTATATAGTACCGGTACTCACATACACCTCTAAGATATGGATACTGTTCAAATCTGCTTAACATTTTTAGATAATTATTTCTGAATTTTTTATGCTTCATGTTGAGTGGAATCTAAATAGTCACTTGAACGAATCAACTCACTCGCGCTTACTCCGGGAGCACATCTCTAGATAGAAACGACCTTATAGTGTTATTGCGGCAATTTTTACATGCATATTGCATACTTTGAGGCGTGATGCTATAAAATCCACTTTTCCAATAATTCAAAACTTTATTTTCACGTTTTTTTAATACATTTCAGATTCAACAATGCCACTCCCGTACTGTGATAATTAGTTACGATTGCTGGAAGACTTCTTCGGCCGCACATTCAGCTGCATCACCACACAGTACATCAAACGCTCCCGTATGCGACCCGTCATGCGTACCTCCCAATAGGTGCTGCCCGAGCCGGGCAAATATCTGCAAAAGGTAAAATTACAGTCCTTTGCTAAATCCCAAAATCCCTCATTTGCAGCCTTCAGGCTTCACTCACTTCACCAAACCATCGTCCACCAGCGTTGGCCCCATCACGTACGTCCCGTTCCAGAACGGACATTTCAACGGGGGCCGAAAGTTTTGCAAATACTCGCCGTACATCGTGCCCGATGCTTGCAGCAGTGCGCACCCGTCCGTATTGACGATGTTGCTCAGAAACGGGCGACAGTTGACCGTTGCCCGCATGTCGTCACACTGCTTGATCGCCACCGAGAGCCGATAGCTGGGTATGTTCTCGCGAAAGTATACCTCTCCGCTGACCACGTAGCTGGTGCGATTGTGCGCCGCAATACGCATATCCGGCACGTACACTGGCAGGTTTTTCTTGCCCGCGCACTGGCCGACGCGCGTCACGAAAAGCTTCTTGCGCCCGACCGAGCCAACCGGACTGCCCACCGGCTTCAGTATGGAGAAAATGTCCTGCGCTCCATCGAGGGGGGTAAGGATGGTGGTAGCAAACAGCAGGACCACTAAACAGGTGCGTCTAACCATGACGCTGACGGTGGCACGAATGGAGCCAACAGATCGGTGATCGGTGGCCTTGTTGTGTAAAGTACTCTATTAACCTGCCCTGCCTTATTAACCGCACTATCTTGATTTTGATCACACTAACGAGCGCCGAAATTGAGCTATACAAAAAGCAACATATCACATTTATGTGCGGCTCATTACCGTGATTATGTTACGCCTGCGCACTTCGCTACTGTGCGCGCTGGTGGTGGCACTGAGCGGCATACGACCGGGTGAGCCATACTTCTACAACGGCATCAAGTCCGGTCTGGAGCCCGATCTGAAGCACTCGCTGTTTCTCGACCGTGTCGGCCAGTGTCGTTGGCAGCATGATCTACCCATTTTCCTGTCCGACATGCGAATCGCGCAACAGAACAACACGCACTACGTGATCAGTGGTGTGCTGCGAGTGCGGCGCAATATTACGGACGCTACGACGGGGACCGTTTCGATCGAGATCTGCCAAAATGCGACCCAGTGCCGTCCGTTCATCGATCGACCGGTGGCCATTGGGGATGTTTGTCAGTTTCTAGCCGAACAGCGCCCCAGTTCGCTGGGGGAAGTGTTGGGACACAGTGTACCGCCGCTACGTTGTCCCCTGACTAAGGGTGTGTACAGGATCAATGACGCACTGGTGGATTACAAACCGTTCCGGTAAGGATAGGTAGCAATGTTATTGCATGTACTTAATTTCTAAATGAATAACTACATTTTTAGGTACTTTTCACCGAATGTTAGTAAACTTTGGCGCATCGATTTGGTAGCGGAGAGTGGCCAGAAGCGGGTGTTTTGTGTGAGAATCGAACTGTACGTCTACAGCTGGGAGGATATGCTGCCAAGATACTGAAGTGTGGCACTTTACTGCAAATTTCGAGTGAAATTGTGCAACCCTTTTCTAAAATGATATAATAGTAATGTTAAAAATCATAATGAATAAATTTCTTTCTCTAACTAACCATGCTTTCAACCCGTTTTCGTCAGCTTCGTGTCAGCTTCATCAGAAGTATATTAAAATTACCATTACACTAGAAAGTTTACCAGCTACTTACACACCTCGACTTTGTTCCCCTTTCAAAAGCTTTGCACACATTGCAGCAGCAGATCGCGCAACTTTAACCGGAGCGACTGCTTGCCCCCGCAGACAATGTCCGTGCTCTTTTCGCTCACCTTTATCACCGTATCCTCGGACGGCAGCAGCAGCGTCACCTCGTCCGCACTGCCCTGCTCCACCTTCAGATCCGTAAACCCGTCCTGGGCCAGCTTTTTCAGCAGCAGATTAATGTCCAGCGTGCCCCACTCGTACCGGACGGTGCGCAGCTGGCTGTACGGTTGCGGCGGACCGGCCGGTTTCGATTTGTGCTCGTCCGCCAGCTCCTCCTTGGTCGGCTCGAGCGGCAGCAGATCGTGAATGTTGTCCTTCACCTGCAGCACCCCGGTCACGGTCGACACGGTAACGCCCGGCTGCACCTCCTGCGGGCAGATCGTTTTCGCCATCTTCGGGTTCAGGTAGACGCGGCCGCGCTTTCTCTTCAGCGGCAGCTTGATCACCTCACCGCGCTTAAACTTTATAATCATTTTGTCCGGTATCGGATCGATGACGAGGTCCAGCTTTTGCGGTGCAATGGCCGGCGGCTGGGTGTAGTTCTCCGGTATTACCAGCACGCCCGGTTTCAGCTCCTTGATCAGCTTGTTGGCCTGCTGGAAGTTGAGCGACGTTTCGATCGGACAGTACACCGTCTTGATGGCGAGCGGCTGGTACGGGGCCAGCGCCTGCATGTGCGGAAAGTCCGGCTCGGTAAAGATGATGGTGTGCAGCGGGTTGCTGCCCCACAGCTCGACAAAGTGTACGGCGTCGCCGAACCGCAGGCTCGGATGGCCACAGAACACCACGCACGGCTGCCGGAACTCGGTGCTGAAGCCCTCCGAGTCGATGTGCTTGAAGTGCTTCAGCTTGGCGTTCTTTACCAGGCTCGCGTGCGGAAACGGTTCGTCCGGTATGTACACCTTGTTCTGCTTGGAGGTGGACAGCCACTCGGCCAGGATGTTGGAGTACGCGAGCGAGCTGTCCGCCACCGGTGAGATGAAAAACATCGGTATCTGGGTAAAGCCTTGATTGTCCAGGCTGACCGAGAGGCATTCGAACAGATCGTACACGACGCCGGACGGGTAGCACGGTATCAGCACCGAACCGCCGTTCCGCAGCGTCATCATCACGTTCATGCACAGCTCGCCCAGCATTGCGTCGGGGTTGACGTGCGGTGCCTGGGTCAATCCGGTCATAATCACCACATCCGAATACTTCAACGCCGTCTGATTGATCGGTCGCGGATGGGTGGTCAGTGTGGAGGAGCCGCTGATGTAGGAAATCTTTTCCTGTCCCGAAACAATCGTCCAGTTGCTCGAGCCGAGACAGAAGCCCGAACTGATCGGTGTTACCTGCAGTGCGCCGAATATGTCCAGCTTCTGGTCGTACCCGGTCATCCGGACGCGTGCCAAACTCTTGTTGACCGCGTCCATGCTGAACAGGTGGCGCCAATTTTTCGGCTTAAACACATCGTTCAGTGGCATCGGTAGCTGGTGCTGGATCTCCTTCCACATCCGGGCGGTGCTTTCCTTCGGCGAGGCTTCGATGTACTCCACCAGCTCCTCGAGGAAAAAGCGACCGATCTGTAGCGTCGGTTCCGTGGCGTACACCTCGCCGCAGAACCCCGTCCCCTCGGTGATGTACGGCAGGGCGAGCATGTTCGTGTAGTTCGAGATCAGTATCACGTCGATCTCGGAGAAATCGATCAGCTTCTCGAGCGGTGGCACAAACTCCGGCGCCGAATTGACGAACGCACAGCCGCAGCATTCTTTTATCTCCTACGGAGGGATTGCAGAGAAGCAAAATGTAAACAAATCGGATCGAAGGGGGTTTCTCCTTCAAGCTTACCCCATCTTCCAGCTGTATGTCGGAATCGCGACAGTTCCAGTTTGGCAAACACTGAAACTTTGGGCTTTGCACCAAAGGCAGGGGTAGAAAATTCAGCACCGAGCTGATCGACAAACCGCAGTCCAGCATTATCATCAAGCCCTTGTAGCTGAGCACGTAGCATGGTTTGGCCGGATCACCGCTCAACGCGTACTGCAAGGTAAACACATAAACATCACTCACCACCATCACAATTGCTTAAAATCTGCTTTAAAGCAATGATACTTACTAATTTCATCTTAAAATAATCAAAATTTAATGCAGTGAAGGAGCGAAACTCGTATTGTTTACGCCGGTTCGGCACGATGTAAACAAATCGAGCTGTCAAAATCGAAATCGTCGACCAAGGTGCTTATAGGTGAGGTGAGATTGTTTGACGAGAAATTGTTTGTATAACAGTTCAGGACTGTGCTACGAGCGTAGAACAGTGCACGTGTTTGTGGATAACCGCAAATCGTTTTTTTTTTAAATTACAGATCGAATTGCAGAATTTAAGTTCTAATGGCCCTTTCTAATAAGAAATTGCACATTTTTGCACAATTATTCAGAACAATCTTCGGTTTAAGCGATCTCGTGGCAACTCGCACGACTTAATAACATGCCCGTCATGGGTTCAAGCCTGATATGGATCGTCTCTCGGTTGCAAGAACTGACTATCCGACTCCAAGGTGACTGAATTAGTCTCGAAATCCTGTGTGTATGCCACCATGTCTACGTAGGACGTTACGCCAAGTTGTAGAAGGATCTTTGGCTACATATTTGGACTGGACTAAGACAAATGAGTAAAAAAGAGTCTGATACAACTAGCCGCAATACCTCAGTTCATTTTTATTTTTAATTTTCTAAACCGAACTAGCCACTGAAATATAAAACCATTGAACATGTATTAAAAACATAATCATTTTGTTCCCACCGCATGGCTACTGAACCGAGCTAATAGCGCCATCAAAACTGGGAAAAGTGGTTCCGCTTCACCTTTCATTCCGATGTGAACCCTGAAATCACCGCCCAGATAAAGCACTGGATTTGTAATTAATCATCCAAATTGTAATTTATAACCCAAATAAACTTGGACGGTTGATAACGCTAAAAAAAACAGTCTTGGTTGAATCGGATTGTCCGATGGTCAGGTTCAATTGCTTTATGTTAGAGGAGTTTGTCAGCTTGAGACCCAGACATAATGCGAATCGCAACCAGAGCGTGTCTGTAAATGTAATTTAACTGATACTTTTTAGGGCTAAGGCAATTAGAGTGATTGTACGAAACAATAACAATGCATCTGTATGCATGGAAAATATGCCTACGTCATTCTTTGGTACAACAACCGTTGTCGGTCAAGGTCTGCCAGTACACCACTCAAATCCATTGACTATCAGTAACTTATTGTTTTACCTCATAGCAGGAATAGACAGTCTTACCGTATGGGGAGGACAAGGTCCATACAGGGCTTGAACCCATGACGGGCATGTTGTTAGTTCGTGCAAGTTGATGACAGTACCACAGGATCCGCCCAACGCTTCACATACCGAGCGGAAAAATACACAGAAAAGACCCCACTCGAAGCATACATTAATGATCTATTTAACTACCGTTGCCAGAGGAAGCAAAACACACACCTGTACCAGGGGGATCATTTTATTAAAACTTTCTAGTGCACCAAACACACGCACCTACACGTGGCTATTAAACAAGCAATGTACGATCGTTTAATTGAGCATCGATCTTGTAATAAGATGTTTCTACCGCGCGAGCCCGCGCCACTACCCGCAACGAATGGTGACCAACGTGCGTCATCGATACTGTGCGTCAACGACAGCAAAAAAAAAACCAATCACTCTGGCCCCTCGGTATCCACAGACCACTGCTGCAGAGAGATAGCTTTCGCACGGGCTCGATCAACAGCAGGCCAAATGGAACCGGGCGCGTAAGATCTCCGGCTTAGTGCAATTGTTAATTAAAGTGACCGGCAAATAAGTGTACCTCTCATCCCGCTGCCCCCCCTAGATTGGCATCGTGACCTATCCGGGAACCGGGATTGATCCTGCATAAACCGCGCACGCCTTATCAACCATTCAAAGCACCGTTTTGGTGCTTTCCCATTGTGCACAGAAATCGGAACTGACTAATTGACTCTCACCCGTCGAGTGTATCCGTGTTGTGTGTGCGTGTATGTGCACCATATGTTTGGATGAGTTTGCCAGTGATAAGGGCCAGCCTTCGCCCAAATATCCCGCACCCGAAAACACAATGCGAGCGACCTCTGCTACCGTAGCGCGTGATGTTGATCAGCGTCGACTCCCGCACGGGGCTTATCGCGCTTTACGGGCCAGCCGTGTGGTTTCGCCACCCGCCGTCCATGCTGTACTTTGTACCGTGGGTCTGGACCGCTCGAACACGGCCAATATCTCCATCAAACCAGCCTGCACCCTGTGTGCGTGTGAGTGTGTGTTTACGTGCCAAAGAAAGAGAGAGAAAACAACTACGTTCCAAGGGGCTCGCCTAGCGCAATGCGACGGCTCATCGCTTCGGTCTATTCCTCGGCTAGCGTCTGCAGTACGGTAAAGTAGGATGCAGCACTTCGGATTATCTGTTCGAAATCGGCGATAAGTAGAGCAGTAAGGTGAGCTTCGCAAACGGCCTCTGCGGTGGAGGTGTGTCACCTCCAGAATAGCACTTACGGTGGAAAACGTTTCCAGCGACATGGCGGAAAAGCTCCACGCGCGCATCTCGATCTGCCGCTGGCTGTACAGCAGCAGGACGTGCTGCGTGCTCTTGAACCGTTGCGCACAAAGCTCCCACTGTGCGTCGTACACCGAGCGGGGCAGCTCGGTACCCTGGTCGGTGGGAATAAATCAAACAACAAACCGTGTAGTAGTGGTGGGGGAAGGTTTCGAAGGCAGGATTCAACAATTGGAGCATGCTGTTCCCATTCTGTCCAAACATTGACCTGATTTCCGAACCGATCGTGAGAAATGCCCTTACCTCGTTCTGGAGCCGCTGGCCGTACCAGCAGAACTGGAACAGCTGGTAGATAGCCGCTATCAGGTAGAGCACCATCAGCATCGTTTGCGAATCGCCCTCATCCTTCCGGGCAGCGTTTGGGAACGAATGGTGGTGGAAAGGAATTCAACAGAACGAAAACAATAATCATCTCGCGCAGAGGGCGCACTGATTCATCCCCTCACAGCCTACTCACAGCGTGCATACTGGCGGCAAATGCAATGACACAGATAATCGAGGTGCTGGTAAACAGTTGCACCAGCAGCACCGGCGAAAAGATTTCATTTATCTTCTCAATCAATCTGCCGAAAATTGGGGAGTAAAAGAACAAATCGTAAGCGCGCCATCTACCCATGGGTGCTGGAAGCTCTCCACAACCACACAGCCTACTTAACTGTATCGTGCGGATGTGGTGCAGTATGCATTCCCGCTGAAAGAAGGCACGCTCCGCGTCCGTTAACCCAGGGTTCGCCGTTTCGTGCAGCAAATCTCTCAGCAGACGCATCAGCGAAGCGGCGTACAGTACCATCGCGACGTACAGACCATCGAACGCCACCACCCCGGCCCAGGTGGTGTAGCCGGACAGTGATTCCGAGCAGAACAGTAGCTCAAACAGTGGGCTGCGTCGTTTGATCGGCTCCAGCAAGGGATAGTATGTGTTGTACACTGCAAAGAATGAGTTTAATGCGGAAACCAACAACGAATGTTATCACGAAACACTCACCAAAGCTTCGGTTGAATGCATTGCCCTGGAACTGATTGTACAGATTGCTGCAGGCAGGTATGATGGAGTAGTTGGACGCCACCAGCCCCACGACCAGCGTGTAGAAGCGCAGATTAAGCTGCACCTCCTTGCACTGCCGCGCCAGCAGCTTGTGGATGCGTTGGAAGATAGTTCCTCGGTCAGCTGCAAACAAACACACACACAAACGACACGTGAATCATACCGCAATGGAGCACATCGGTACTACTTTTACTTTTGCGCAAAAATCTTATCTTCTTGATGAAGGTCGCGTCTTGCAACGTTTGCCATAGCTGCACTATCTCGGCCTCGTACGCGTGGATGCGCATCACCTTAATGCCGGTGGTGGTGATGCTAACGAAGCTGCAAAGTCCCTACAATTGCGGAATGTAAAAACATTTTAAAAGAATCTTGTTTTTTTTTGGAAATTAAATCTTTTTCACCTGTACGACCAAACCAAGATTGCCCAGATTTCGGAAGAAAAACTCCGTCTGCAGGTAGGTGTTGAGCCAATGCATCAGCAGCATAAAGTAGTACAGCCTGCAGTACCAGTGGCTGCGCATCGAAACGTACTGGCCGGGCCAGATGCCCATCGTTGTGGCCAATGCCCGTACCCAGTAGGTGCTGCGCTGCACAAGCTCGCCGTAATCTTCCTCCGGTTTGTAGTGTTCCGTGTCCATGGTTAAGCTGCCGTCTACTGTCTTAAGTCTATCGATGTGGGCTTAATTTATACGAAATGTTCTGATAATTTACTCCACTGAGGAGTTTCTTTGAAATTCTCTTTCAAGACTGTGTCCCTGTGTCTTTGAGGACACTACTTAGGCCATTAATACTTCATCACCTGCTCATTACCGGTACACTACAAACTTGGTAAGATTCAATGGTGATTCGTGTGAATTGTGACACCTTTCGCTGTCAAATAGCTGATCCAAATAAGAAGGAACATCCTTTTCACAGTTCTATTTTTGTAATTTGCTATTTTTGAGCTTTTTTATTGAATTGTTTTACGCTTCTTTGTGTGGTGGTGTCATCGTGAATGATTCACTCTTCCAAAGGCTAACGAATTCAACAATCTATCATACCCTAAATATTTCCATGATCTCGTCTCTTAAGCTAACAAACCGGCGTTGACGTCTTACCCTAGCCAATGCAATAATACAGCAACAACCCCGTTTGCAGCTAAACGACCAACGACTCCTCACCTTCTCGCATCAATCAGCATCAAACACACCGGACACGCACAATCACCACCGGAGCAAACATTTGCACTACTAGTTCATTCACAAAACGTAGCAGTTCCGGTTAAGCACTATGGCCTCCCACACCAACCAGCATGCGGTATAGCCTTCCCCCCTCTCCCCAACAGGTGTATATTGTCAACAAGATGCATCGAAGCCTGCCCGAGTGGTGTGTGCCCACCTGGGCGGTTGGTTTTTGGGTGGAAAATTCATGGTTCGTGATTTTACCTTACCAAAACCGACGGTCGGATGTTTCGATGACGTCTCCCCGGGCAAGGGTAATTGGTTGAAAGAGACACCCTCACAAAAGGCGCATGGCACTTGAACCAAATTAAAAATATCCGATGATCGTACACACTCCGTTTTGCGTCAATCCATCACACACAGCGACAGTACCGGGAGGGTTAAAGGGTGAGTAAGGTTTGCGAGCGAGCGGGCACACTTCCTTCACAACAATGTACGATGCATCATCAGTTCCGGGGGGAGGATGGGTGGATTATTTTATTACCACTGGAAACAGTTAGAAACGAACTTAATTTCCTCCCTCTGGAGCCGCACCGGGGAATAGTTACTCATCGCAGGAGAATCATTGGCTTTTCCCACCCATGGGAGCATGGGATTTGATCGGTGTCGGTGTCATTTATTTACACTTTACCAGTGATTTGAATGGGACACCGGGTGTTACTTTCACACCTGGTGTGCTTCCCTAAGTGCGGGTTCAATTAGCAGCAATCAATCTCATTCGATGATTGCAATGTCGTTAAGGAGAAGCAGAAGTGTGGCAAACGTAACACTATTACAGATTGCACAATACCAGTAAGAGATGCATATTATTTGCATCTACAATTGTGCAAGTTGTTTGTTTTTGGCTAAGTAATCAAACTTATGTTTTTTGTTAGTTAGTAGTTTTGAAATTTTAGTAATTAGCTATTTTACCATCAAAATTTTACCTGTAAATGAGTTTAATGTCATATGTATTTATAAGGGAAGCAAATCTTAGCTTTGAATAATTATTTTTTGTATTTTTATTTTTGATTTTTTTGTTGTTGTTGTTTTTTAGTCGTTTTTTAGTTGTTTTACTGTTTTGTTGATTGGTTTTTATTGTGATTGATTTTTAACTACTGTGTTTTAATGTTTTTGTTGTGTCATTTTTTTTGTTTTGTTGCTTTATATATTTTCTTATTGTCTTATTTGTTTGTATTTGTTATTTTACTCTTTTTATTTGCTATTGTATTATTTATATTACTTCTTTATGAAAAAAAATCATATTTATTTTTTTATATTATTTTGTCAAAAATCTTTATATAATGTTTTTGTATTGACTATGGATTTTTGAAAATGTTTAGCTATTGTAACTTGAACCAGTGAAATTGAATACAGATTGCAGTAAACGATGTGCATAAAAACTCTTTAAAACATCCTATACCCTCTATCTAACCTACATTCGCCTCACATAACCAGTGCGATCTTTCATTTCACAGATCTACCCGGTTCGATAGCGGAAACAATCCACCTGTCCTATCACTTCTTCACTGTCTATCATCTTACGTTTTAAAATGTCAACTCAGAGCTTGCCTCAAAATGTGCAAGCGTTAAATACGTCTATTGCCAGGAATGCAACCTCCGATAAAGCACACACAAGCATAAGAGGAATCTTCCGTCACTACATTACCTCGCAAAACCATCGCAACCATCCGACCGATAAGAAATCGAGATGTAATGCTTACACTTACGCTGGTAAATGACACCGAATGCTTGCGATAACATTGATCAAAGTCATTTGCGATCGCTTATGTCACTGTGACAGGTGTGTTTGTATGAAGAACAGCCCAAAAAAGTCCGGGAAACCTTTGCTCGCTTGGCCATCCGCCGAGCGCGGTTCGTATGCGTGCTCGAGATGGTTGTGCTGCACTGTTTGTTCACCTTCTACCTTGGACGTTGTCGGTTAATGCTTAATTTTGGAGCTCCAGAGCTCAATTAGTAGCAAGCGGCGGTTCGGCTGTTCGAGACTGTTCTTCGTGGTGGTCCTTTCGCATAACATGGGTGTCCTTGTGTCGCTGTCGCGTCGTGTGTGTGTTCCTTCATTAATAATCAACTCCGTGCCAGATCAACACGCGTGTTACGATTCGACCGTCGGCAGTGGTGTCTTGCTGGGATGGGCGTCCCGTGAAGTCCATAGTTCTTATCGTACATTCTGGTTCGTTCAATAGTGCTTCATTGACGAACGGGCGTCAATTGTCTAATTGGATCTCTCTTTGCTCGACCTATTGCGATTACCCTTGCCACGCGTGTCTCCTGCTATCTGACCGACAGACGACACCGAAAATATTCCACCGCAAATCGGCGACACGTGGAACAGGGTGGCGACAAGTGGCCGAACCGTTCATTGATCCTTTTGACTGGACCGATGCAAATTGTCTCGCCTTGCGGCTTGGATGTAATCGGTAGGTGCGTGGTGCGAAAATTACCTTCCACAAACACGCTTCATTATTGGTGGCTGGCGAAACAGGCGGTCAACACAATTCGTTCCCAACCGGATTGGACTGTGGTTCCAATTAACAGACGTCATTGTAGGTGAGCGCAGCAATTTGAGTGAGTGATAGTCGTCTATGCCAGACAGAAGATTGTTTTCTTTCTTTTTTACAAAGAAGAATGAATACATGTTCCTATAATTCATTGAAATATACCTACATCATTGAAACCATCAATGAATCCAACTTATCATTGTGAAAAGTGGTAAAAATATAGATAATGAATTTTGTTTGTAAATTTAACTATATTCTGACATTGAAATATAAATTGTCCAACAAAAATCACCCTTTTGGAGGACTATGAATCTTATAAAAACAAAGATATGAAAACACAAACTCATTCAATAAAATGTAATATATAATTCTGAAATATTATTAGAACAGTACTAAATAAATTCATAAGCAAAATACAATAAAAATACAATCAAGCATATATAAGCGAAGGAATACAGGGTTTTCCAAGATTTATTGGTCAATACCCACGATTTTTTGATCGTATCCCATAGATTTTTGGTTCGTTCCCATAATTTATTGGTATTGGGAACCAACCAATAAATCTTGGGAAACCTTGTAAGACAGCAATTCTGACGAGTGAAATAGTAGTTTATCCCATGTTCAACAATCTAAAAGATACCACATTTTATTATAGTCATAATTTCAATCGTTGAAATTTAATCAATATAAATCTTGTGCTCATCATTTCTATACATACACATGTACTAAAAATGTCCTATAATTTTAAAACATTAACTATGATTATAATTTACACCATAAAATAAGTAAAATGAGTATGATTATTTTCTATTTTTTAGAGATACTCAAAAATGCCTATCCTTCGAAATATCGAATCGACTCTCATGTAAATTGTATCTATAAACCTAAACGATTCGACTTACTATAATATTCGTAGTACAGTTCCTAGAATTCTCTAGGAGGCGGGGCACTGTAATGCGCCCACACCGATTAGATGTAGACAAGCGTTACTCATCGGGCACACGCCGTGCACACACTGCCGTCTAAGCGCGCTCAATCGATGGAGCCACCCCGAAAAAACATCCTGCTTTCCAGCTTTCCTATTGGCCAGTGCACGCACAGCCAAACACGTACACATCGCGATTCACACGCCACTTCGGCCACTTCGAAGACGGACTGCTTTCGGGCCCACACGAGCGCCTTCCTTATCGCGACGAGTCGTGTGCGACGGCGAAAAGGGGTTTTCGCACCGCCAGCAAATCGCAAACTGTGGCCACCCACAGCCCACTCAAACGCAAATCACACCACAAGCGCAGCACAAAGTGACTTCACGGTGATGGTGGTGGTGGTGGTGATGGCAGTAAGGTGAGTGGCAACGACTCACGCCCGACCGGTGAGATGTGAACGAGAATCCCCGGTTGGAGCTGCGGCCGGTTTATAAAAGCGTTCCCGCGCGACACTATCAACTCAGTCGCTGTGCGAATCTTCAGCTGGTCTGACAGATTAATGGAGCCGCGTGTGCGAAGCAGTGTGTGTGCAAATGTGTTTAATCAGCGCAGGAGCAGCTTGTAGTGGTGAATAATTTTACTGCACCGTTCGAATTGGTGATACGAAATGGGCTGGAGTGTGAAGTCGAGAATGAATTGTTAAAGCAGAGCATAAATTTCATACTTTACCGTGCGTAAAGGTGATTTGCTATAAAAAAAAGTGTTCTAAAAAGTGTGCTATAAAACTGTGCTACATCTTAGTGTACCGAAGATAGTCAAAGAAAAGGTGTATTATACAAAACCTTGTGCAATAGTGATACGAGTGAAAGAAGCAACCTTCCTCCTGCACATCTGATCTTGTCCCCTCAAGATCAGTATCCGTCGGCCGCCGAGTTAGTTCACAAAAATGCACTTCGGAATAGCGGATGCATCGTAAGTGTTGTTACATGATGTGTGGTGTGTGTGTTTTTTATTTTGTGAGTCTCAATTTCCCTTACTAAGTGCGCTCGTGACCTCTTTTCGTTCACAGTGTGTGGCTAGTGTTGATCGCGGTGCGACTACAGCTCTGCACCTGCTCCAAGTACACCTGTGCGATCGGTTCGGACGGGTTCTGCATCTTCCAGGGCGTACACATCGAAAGCTCGGAGCAGGCGGCAAACGTGCAGCTCGAACCCCCTGCCGGTGCCGCCGCCGATGTGACGCGGGTCAAGTTCCGCGACTCCAGCATGGTCGCGCTACCGGCCAGCCTGTACGGAGCCTTTCGCCAGCTGCAGGAGCTGCGCGTCTGGTGGATGCATCTGCACAGTATTCACATCGATCCGCGCCTGCTGTCGCTCGATGCGGAGAAGAATCGCATCAGCAGCATCACGACCGAGCCCGGCACGGTGCCGCTGCTCCGCAAGCTCGAGCTCAACCAGAACCGGCTGCGCAACATCGACAACATCTCGGTGTTTGAGAACCTGGAGGTGCTCGAGCTAGCGCACAACGATCTCCGCACGCTCGATCTTTGTGTGTTCCAGCGCATGCCCAAGCTGCGGCTGCTCGATCTTTCCAGCAACAATCTGGCGCTGGTGCGCAGCTCGATCGGTGCCGAGAAGCTTGCCTCACTGACAGTATTATATCTGAACGATAACCGGCTGACCTACCTGGACCTAAGCATTCTACGATCATTCCCGGCCCTCGAGAAGGTACACCTCGCGAACAACGCGCTCGTGTACGTCGATCACGACTCGCTGCCCACCATGCTGCCCCGGTTGCGTGTGTTCCATCTGCAATCGAACGATTGGCACTGCGAAGGGCTGGCCGAGCTGATTGGACAGCTGCGCAAGACGGGCGTCCAAGACTTCAAGACGTTCAGTGCGTTCAGCTGCAAGGAGCGCATGGTGGAAGGTATCTGCTGCACCGAGAACAAATCATTCGCCCTGGTACGCAAATCGAACCAATACCTCGCCAGCTACACCTCCGAGCTGAACGGACACACGCGCCACCTGATGCGGGAGCTGCAGCATACCCGGCATGAGGTCGCACGGTTAATTGCGAACGACAACTACACTCAGGTGTCGCTGCAAAACATTGGCGACGAGGTGGAGGAACTTCGCAACCAGCTGACGGATGCACTGTCCTCGCCCGATCCCGTCACGGGCCGTCCGGTAAAACCGCCAAGCGCAGCAGCCGGCAGTCGAACCGCCCCCGGCGGCTCAATCAATCCCGAGCGGCTGGTGGCGGAGGTAGCCAAACTAAGGCGCGACTTCCAGAAGATGGCCGGCGAAAACCAAACGCTCCGCCAGCAGGTGCGCCAGTACGAGAAGCTACGGCAGGAGCTGGAAGCGCTGCGCACCGACACGAACGAGACGAAGCTCGCCTTTCAGCTAATGAAGGAGGAGAACGCACTGCTCCGGCAGGATCTGAACCAGCTCGAGCAGAAACTGCAGCAGCTATTTAGCCGTGGAACGGCCGTCTGATAGTCCGCGGGAATGATGTTTTTGTTCCGGTTGGGTTGAATCTGATCTGAGCGTACGCTTGATGCGTGCGCCGTTTATCTCTCACGTTATTATCTCTCTCTCTACTTAGCGCACTTAGAGTGCGGTTCGCCGTCTCTGGCACACCGGCAGGTGTCTCACACTATCTTTCTCACGGCTGGAAGCGAAAGCAATGTGGCTAGAGACGTGTGCCGCAGATGTTTGAATCGAAATCGTAGCAATCCGTGACAGCTGTGACCGGTAGAGCTGTAGTCACTCGTCTCGGGCTGTACTATGTATAACTGTACTACACTACTTACACTAACCGTAGGATGGGCGTAGACGCCTTTCCGAATCGTACCAAAGAGCACTAAACTAACTAGCTTTAGTATAGCAACTAGCGAAACGATCTTCATGCTTTCGATGGCAAACCGTAGAAGCAGCAGCAGGAGTAGCAACTAGAAAATCAAAACAAAAAGAAGACAGAGCAAAGAAAGTATATTATATTCGAAAGTGTTATACGAACGTTATACTTACCTGTGAAATTGTCCTACCATTAAATCTGTCTGTTAGTCCTAATATATGTGTGTGTGTAGCAGCTACCTTCCAGCGGAATCGTACGTGGTAACGGAAAAGCTCATCAGCCCCAAACCCCAGTTCAGATTACACTGGGCATTTGTTTTGTTTTGTTCCGCCAGCGTACGTTCCGACGCGTGTCACTAAACAAGCAAACAATTACACTGCACTTAGCTAGCTAGAGCCGCCGCTAAACGTCATCAACCGTTGCGTCACTTGCGGTCTGTTGGGCGGCCCAGCGTCCGTCGGCACGTGATTGCGGTATGACCCACACCGGACTAAGGAGGAAATTGAGTTGCTGCTGTCCAAACAAGCGTTTAGGTCCTTCCTCATTTCCTCATTTGCGGTGAGCGCAAACTGTTCTACACGCTTCTTTCACACATCGACAGGTCGATGTAGCTTTTAGAAAGATTAATTTATGACACTTTTAGGCAACGATTAGTTACTGCTTCTAGAAATGATAGTTAGTGATGATCATACATTACGTTTATATTTGTAATAATTGTCCTCAAATCATGTTTCCTCCATCACAACATTGAACTGGAACCTTAGGGTGGCCCTTTCTGTTAGAATGTTTAGGATATTTCTCACTTAATATTTATTAAACGCGAGCGCAAGCCATAAAACCCAGTCGACAGCTGGAACTTAGTCTCGAATTCCTTCACATACGTAAAGAATCAAGTGATGGCTCGAAATAAGTGCAATAATTGTGCTGTATTGCTTCATAAGATTACAAAGAAATGTAAAAATCGCACACAAAACACTCGACACCCCTATCCCTCTATCGTGTAACCGTGTTCGTCGTGATGCCCAGGCGAGCACCCCTGCCTGACACCGCGCTGCCATTCGTAGTGTATTGTACTAGCGTTTAATTGAACAATAAAGAAAAACCAAGGTTGCAAACGTGAAATTGGAGAGTGTTGTTTTGCTGTTATACCAACCAGGCAGGAGATCATTTTGAATAGAAAGAAAGTGCCGCTTTTTCTCGATGCAACAGCTCATCACAGTAAGCGATGAAGTTTACCTTGAAGCTCCATTTGACATATCACAGCAATGGGGCATTTTGTCGCTCCCGTCAAAAGCGATGGTTTTAAATTTACGTGAAACCCTGCAAGGAATTGTAAGTAAATATAGAGCGCAATAATTGTCCACCTAAATACCTCACTACTCTTTTCTCAGTTAATCTGCTTTCTCGTGATCTGCAATGTGGCGGAAGCTTTTGTGATCCAAATTGTTCGAACTGTGTGTGATATCGTGCACGGTGTGGTGAACGTGTGTATGGTTGTGATCTACCTGTTCGTCTTCGGTGTGGTGGTGCTGCTTAGCTGGTCGGTGGAGATATGCCGATTTCTACTGCTTTGATAAAGCAAGCACATGAAGCTGACGAACGGTGTATCTGTTTATTAAATTTAATTGTGGAATAAAATTCTTTTGAAAGGCCTTTTAATTCCATAATACGGTTTACGAATGTTTTTGGATGTAATAAAATGTAAATGGAAAATTTCTTTTATTACTTTAATAACCTTTTTTTGTTATCCTAAAAATGCATATTTTAAAACATAAAATTATTGAAATAATTATACAATTACGTACAAACTACCATGCGCCTCCATTTCCCATATCCTTAGCTTTCTCTTACTTTCTCTAGCGACCATTTTCCATTGTATTAGCACTTTGCCAACCAGCAAAATGAATTAAAACGCAGTTACAGCGACCACTTCCACACCGGCTCACAACGACCAGCAGCAACAAAAAAGGGCCGCTACGATGACGCGGCGCGTGTATCAGTCGCGTACTTCACGTATCAGCCGCATCGACGTGCCATCCGCGCATCGGGTGGGGGCTAAAGTTCGTGCGATACGCCTGCCAATCGGCCGCCCCGAGGCGCCAGTGCGAGTCCTCGCGTGGATCACATGCGCAGCCCTCCTACGAGCGTTCGCGGTGCGTGCACAGTTGCGCTTGCTTCCCATTGCGCTTGCTTGCCCTTTTTTGCCCATTTAAACTATGCCCAGTGAATGGGAGATAATGAACGTTCGGATGATGAGATGAGTGCAAAAAAAAGTAACAAAACGATTAATATGATTTCGAATTTACCTCCCAGCCAATCGCAAGTGCCGCTTCACAAAGGCTGCGCTGCGTGCCTTTTGGCCGCAACATGCTGCGAGCGATCGGACTCCAGTGATAAGAGCAGCTGAGATGAGGGATAGCTTAGCAGGATGGGCCCAAAGGCAACGGGTCGAGTGTTTGTAAACGTCAAGCCTTTTTGCTTTCTCCTTTTCACCCCGCACACCGTCGGGTCAGTGCATCGCGCTGTTTGTTTACCTATCGCAGCGTCATCGTTACGAGCGCACCCGGGAACGGTCGCGGCCTGGTCCGACCGGGACGTACTCTGCCTACGTAGCCCGACAATTAGCTGAAACCCATGTAATCGGCATGTAATTGCGGTGAATTATTAAATCATCCTGGTAGCATCCGTAGGCACACGGTACAGCTCTTATCAGCTCCCAGCATCGTGGCGGCGTGGTTCGTTGGGGGAAAGTATCAAACGGCGCACAAGCGGAAAGGCCTACCTGCTGCTAATACTGCCCCTAAATCGACTACGCTGGGGGAAAGTAAACACAAGATTGTGCAGCTTCTGTGTAATGGGGGATCGTTGCACGTACAGGAATTAAGCGATCGTAGGCTAAATTGTGGCGAAGAAAGTTGCATCAGATTGTTTTGTTAGGTTGGTCAACTTTGCAAGCAGCTTAATAGGGTAGGACAGGGCGTGACAGTGATCGTTGGAAAGACATGTACTAAAAAAATACTAATAATGATGTTGATTTTATGCAATCATACTAAAATATTAATTTTAAAACATACATTGTTACGAGTGTAGTAGGTTAGGAGACAGTTACGGTCGATCTTCTAATGAGTTTGATTTTGAATACGGTCGCCATGTAATGAGTTCGCAAGACGGTCACCTGGAACTGTGATGATCACACAGTTGATCGTATTCACACGTCTCGGTAGGTCAGTGTTTTGCTGACATGTATCGTGGTAGAATAAACTTTGGTAGAAGCGGATTTTTCAACACTTGATCGTCCAGGTGATCATAGAAACCCAGAAGGGGTTTCTCTGACTGGAAACGTTGGATTTTAGAAACCTTACGTTGGGTAGAGGGACATAACTAAACTCTTGAAATAGGTTGGAAGGCGAAGTATTAGGAAGCGTAACGCCCTATCTTGGCAGTCCGAACGAATCTGATTTGCCACGGTCGGAATTAGTTTTATTTATACTCAATAAGTTTCGTACATTAGGTTTTGGAATATGTTTTTGTCCCAATTGAAGGTTTTTGATATGAGGTGCAATTTATACATTGTGTCATTCTGTCATTATGTACCTATGCTGCGCTTTTAGTGTTCCCTTTCGTTAAAGTTCTGCAACGTTTCACCTAACAACAGGTGCGTTCGTCGATCTTTGCCTGCGCTGTGCTTTTAGCAATACCAGATAAATTGCGCTATGCGTTCTCTGTTTGTCTACTTTGCTGCGGTAACGGTTGAATTGCTTATGCTGTGCGTTTCGGTTATTTTCGATAAATGTGTCTCAATTGTTTTTTTCTATGAACGGTATGGTTGGGGTATGTTGCTATGGTGTTGATTGATTTGCTGATGTGTTATAATGGCTGTGTTACAATATGTCTATAGCTGATAATGTGTATTATAATGAGTTCTGTATTGTAGATATGCTACACGAGAATGAAAGGATTTTTATTGATGAAATGAATGAGTTTTTGAATATGACACTTTGTAAGATTTCAGTTTTTAAACCTGTGTATAACAGAGCTGCTAATAATTTACATACTTTACATATTAGTACACAAGTAATCTTCATTCACTGTTTTCGAAGGTTTTGTTGATTTGTTTCGAATATTTCCAATATTCAAGAAAATGGCAAATTAATTCGTACGAATTGAAAAGGAATTTAACTTGTAAA
>SIXB01002974.1:0-15286 GCA_007018985.1 Anopheles bwambae
CCGGGAGCCACAATAATTATGTCGCAATCCGTTGGTTGACAAACGAGAATGGGATTAACAGCTGCTGTAACCTAACAAAGATACATCTCTCTCCCCATCTTGTTTGATCATTTGCTGTCATATGCCTGTCAATATTTTGGGAGGTTTTCAGGCCCTTTTTTCCTGCTGCGTCACTTTCTTTCCCCATTGGGAAGAGGTTGAGGTGTTGTGGGTGGATCTGAAACAAAATCTCACTCACCCGAAGATGCTATAAGTGTCATTGTGCTACATTTTACATCATCCAACACAACTTCACAGCCATAGCCAACAGAAACAAAACCCTGTCCAAGTGTGTTTGTGCGTGAAATGAAACAAAATAAAATGAAATACACACACACACACAGACACACATAGACACATACACACTCTAAACCAGTTCCACGCGTTCGAGCTCTGCTGCATTCCACTGCGCGTCGTTCATTATTTAATGATTTGCTTTGGCTCTTGCGTTTCCGATTTGGTTTGTTCAAAACCGGTACCACCGGCTCACCACCGCCCCCCTTTCTTCTCTACTGGGGATGCTGTTAAAGTGCATGGCAGAGGTGCACACACACACACACAATGCATCATTTAAATATTTTTCGGTGTGAATCACACCGATCGGTTTGATATGGTTCGTCCTCGTTAATTATTATTTTCGTTGATCTCGCTTTAACGCGATGAAGTTGGAATCGAGATGAAAGATTCGAAAATTAGAGGGAAATATTAATTAATTAACGATTTCATCGCCTTGAAACATTTTGATTCATGTCTGTGTGTGTGTGTGTTTGTGTGCCGGAAAAGGCAAATAAATCATTTGATTAGGTGAGCCAAGAGTGGAGCAGCTTCTTTTGGGTGGACGGTTGCACGTTTTTCGAAACAGGTATCATAAAACTTTATAGCAACCTTCCGGAGGGAAGGGATGTTGATTGATTTGGAGGCGTTTTTTTGGTTGTTGTTGTTGTTCCAAGCACTATTAACAGCGAGAAATATCACCAAAAGAGAGAGAGAGAAAAAAAAAAGAAATAGAATACTAATAAAAATAGTATTACCTCTTCACGGGTTTTGTTGAAATTTTTATTGCCCTAGAAAAAAAAACCAAAAAAAAATATAATTCAATTTGCCACGATGGAGCTTTAAACGTCTTTCAACAGCAACATAATATACGACGCTTTTACTGTTAAAAACGTTTGCTGCTGGGGAGGAGGAGGTGTCCCCGTTGTGGCAGAAGACTGGCTCGTAAATCATCATTTCGTCCGGTGTGCCGCCGGGGTGCGTTAAACGAGCAAGGACTAAATCCTTTTTTTTATTGTTAAACCACTCATTAGCTGATTTATACGACTTTATCTGCCTGTTTTGTCCGTTTTCGGCCAAAATCATTTCGGGGTGAGGGGGATCAAAAAATAAAAGGGTTTTGGTGAAGATATTTTAAAATTCTTGCTACATTCGCAGGTACACACACACAGACACAAACAAAAACGAAGGAAAAGGATGAGCTCATAAAACGCGAGACACAGTGTTGCACAGGTTTTGCGGGGGATGGTTGGTGGGTCGAACGGCGAACGATCGCGGTCGGTGGCAACTGTTTACAGCCCTACCGGGCACAGCTTTTTATTCCTCCCCCCCCGCGAGTGGTGCTGGCTGGTAGAGTAGTATTGGTTGGTCGGTACCTCTCCCAGACAGGAGGAGACGATCGTTTTATGGTGCATCTGATCGCTTGGCCTGCTCTCCCCCTTTTTTGTACCAACCCCCCGGCTGTGTGTGTGCTACCTTATTCCGCGGGCCAATTGTTTGTCAGAGCCCGCGGGAAGACGCGATTGTTGGTTTGTTGCTTTTGCTACGTTTCTTCACTCTACACAAAACGTACACACCAATACAGGCGCGGCGGGGGTATTAGGGGGGGACCAAGGGCAAGTGGAGACGAGAGAGAGAGAGAGTGGCAGAGAACGACGCGAGAACGAACGTCTAAAATGAAGACGAAAAGTTTATTGAACCTTCTTACACCTTCGTCGGGGGCGAGGTCGAACCGCGGGCGGCGGCGGCGGCGGCGGCGGCACTACCGGTCGCTGGCTTCATCTTCCACTTCTCCACCCTACGTACCCTCGCCCGCGGTCAACCGATTGGACCGTGCGCACCCCAGTTTGGTCACCCGGCGGCGTATCTTGATTGGGGGATGATGTTGGTTCTTCTTTGTGTGTGCGTGTATGTCTGTATGCTAGTTCTCTCTTCTTTCCATCTTGCATCTCTGTACACTGACTCCCCCGTCAAGCGTCTAGCAGAGTAGTGAACACACACCACACCGCTCGTAAAGTTAAACCGTGCGGAAACAGGCGGAACCCAACAAAAAACAAAAAGACAACCGACCAAAATGTATTTTGCGGCGCAATATTAGTCCGCGACGACGGTGATCTGCGTCTCTTCCACCTGCCTACACCCCCCCCCCCCCACCTGAGATTGCATTCTGGCGTTGGTCTGCGAGATAAGTAAAGTGCATTCAACTGAGCGTACGTTTGGCACATTTTTTTGCGCTGCTGTTGTTGGCGGCGGCGTTCGCCAGTTCTTGGTTTATGACTGACCGGCTGCGGCTTTTTTCTCTCTCTCCCATTCCTTCCTTTGGTGTGTTGTGTGTGATGGAAATTGGTCACGGGGTGGTGGTTAAAAATGATGAGCCAGGAATGATGACGGTGATGGGGATGACGACGATGGACTCGGCTGGGGGAGTCGGTCCATTTACCTACAACGCGTCACAAGGGCGGTGGCACACGGCACAGATGTGTGTCAATTTTCTTCGACATCAATTTGCGCGCCTTTGCCCTGGGTCGGTCTGGGGTGAGGCCGTTGCACTGGAGTGTCGGTTGTTTTGTGTTTAGGTTTGTTGTATTTTATCGTATTCAATCGTATTGTATTTTTATGTATCGTATTGTATTTTTTTCGTATTGTATAATGCTTTGTTTACAGTAAGATTTCGGCTGCAAGAGCTTGAAGGCATTTTTGCCAATTGTGAAAAACGATAATTAGACCGACTTCTAAAAATTAAACAAACTACATCTAAATTAAAAAAAAAGAATTAAAAATCGCTAAAAACTTTTCAAATAACACAAAGTTACAATAACGATGACTTGAAAGATGAAAGTGAACGAGAAACAACCTAAGGGAAGTATCACATTAACAAAAAGATTAAAAAATGGAACACATAATAAGAAATGGGAAAAAAAGAAAAGAGAATAAATGGAGATAGAAATAAACTTCAATAAAAGTAAATTCATCTCAATTGTTTTCCGACAAGTACTTCAAATAATACGGAAAAAGACAACATAATAACTGTATTACGATTAAATTAATGACATACGTTTTGAGTATTTTTCCCAAAAGAAAAGGAAAAGAAAGGAAAAAAAAACATCTTAAAAGAATAAAAATTTAAATAAATACATCGTTAGCACCAAACGAGGGGGGGCTGCAAAGGTGTCAACCACTTTAGAAATTCAAATTAATTTTAATTTACTTTCGTCAAGGTAATAAAAAAAAGACAGCTCACCTTACCACTACGGAGAACGCATTATAGCACGGGACGAAAGTTAATCTTTTGCCCTTTTTAAAGACCACCCTGAGGTACATACCAAAAAAAAAAAAAAAAAACAAAAAGACAAGAGGGGTTTTGCTTGGAGAGCATGCAGTTTGACGATCCCTCCTGTGTGTTGTGTCAACGATGCATTTATGCAAGTGCATTATTTTGCTTTTCCTGTTTGCACTCTCTCAATCTCTTCCCTTGCACACACACACACACACACATCCCTTTGCGCGGACATCCAAGGGGGAGGAATCCTTGGGGATGAAGATTTGGGTGAAGATCTGGGTGTAACAGGAGTAGCATTGCAGCAAGTAATTGCTTCGCTCTTTGTGTGTGTGTGTGTGTCTGCGCATGTAGTGGTTGACAGAGAGTAGTAAAAGTGTGTGTATTTGCTTCAGTTTCAAACCGGTTTTTTTTTTTTTGGTTTTTCTTGCTGGTTTTTGGGGGGGACTTTAACTCCCATTACTCGCTTCCCTGTTCGCGGTGCCGATCATCGTGCCTTTCGAGAGAGTGCATCCTCGCGAGCCCTTGAACGACGCTGGGTGACGATGGTGAAGGTGAGAACGATGCTGTTTTGGTCCGGCGGGGGGGGGGGGGTGGCTCTGTTCTGTGTGTGTGTGTGTGTGTGTTGTGATTTCAGGGGTGTTCATTTTTTGTTGTTTTCTGTGGCCCCGGCTTCTCTTTTACTCTACGAGTTTCAAAAGCAAAGTCAATGTTTTACCACCACCTGTCCGCCCTTTCCCTCTAACCAACCTCCCTAGGGGGGGGAAGGAGTTGTGTGTTGTTGTGTGTGGGGAGAAGCATGGGCACGTGCGATAATTTGTATGCCTGCTCCGAACGTATCAGCTGATTTTGACAAAACGTGTTTTTTCGCTCTGACGAACACAGTTACAAAGTTTGTGTTGTTTGTTTTGGGGGGTTAGGATTGTAATACCTTTTTCTATGTATGTTTACGCGTTGATATTTAAAAAAAAAAAACAATTAAAAAATTTAATTGAAATAATGAAAATCAGCATCAGCAAGACATAACAAACAGTAAATAAAGCAAAAGTCTCATCAACAAAAATAATCGGTCGGATCATCAGTAAAAGATTACAAACAGATATAAGAAAATAAACAAACCCATATGCTAAAACGGTGTAAATGGCTTTCTTGTGCCAGAAAAAAAGCACGACTTACAAAAAAAAAACAAGCATAAAAACGAGCGCAGAGATCATCGCCCCCCCCCCCCTTTCGGTAGCATCCTGCACACACAGCCCCACGATCTCTCCCCCCACCTCAATGCACATTCGCCCGACGGCGAGCGCAAGAGATGCACCGACCGAAAGTTCCCAGAATAAAACAGAACTTCATCAAACCCTGTTGGTGAGTGTGTATGTGCATGACGCAAATGCGTTGTGTGTTGTGTTGCATTCGCGGCCGTTTCTCTCCCCTTGGCGGACTTTGTTGCGCTCGGCGGTGTACGGTGTAACTTTTATCTCACTCTGTCGTCGGTCCGCCAACAGTGCGCTTAACCGCAGACGGAAATAGCTTCAAGCGGCACTGACCCTGCGGGCGTTGGTGGTGGTGGTGGTGGAGCTCATGAAGGGTGTGTATCACAATTCCTTAATGCGTGCGGGGTGCAGTTTGCAATTTAGTGCACAACACAAACACACACACACAGTGCAAACAACAACAAGACATGAAAATAAACGAAACAGCGAAATGCTGCTGCGATCGTCGAAGTGCTGCTGCTGTTGTTGCTGTGTGGAGTGTGCTCTATCGCCTCCCGAGGATAAGAGAGATCGGTCGAGATGCGTTCATTGCGTTTGCTTTTTCGCGTGTTGTTTGCGTTTCGGGCGTGGAGGAGGAGCGGGGATGTGTGTGTGTGCGCGCGCGCGCGCTTGGTTGCATTTTTGCAACCGATGCACATAAATCTTGCCTGGCCCATGGGGGAAGGGGGGGGGGGGGAGATTCGAGCGCACTTCACTTCCACCGTTTTGCTCTGCCCGGTGTGAGGGGTGGGGTGGATTGTGTGTTGGGCGGTACGGGATGACCATTCGGTGTTTAGGGGAAACAAAATGCGGCTCAAACCAACCTTGTTGCAAAACCTGTGTGTGGCTTTGTTTATAACAATGCTGCGACGATGTTAAATTGAACTCTTTTGCTGTAAGGAGTAAGGAATAAGAAATAAAATAAATTCAAATAAGAAATTTTAATACGTGTTAGAATTTAGTAAATGTTTACACATATTATACAAAGTTGCAAAGTTATACATCTTACAGAAGCGAAGCAATATAACATGCAAGTTTAATAGAAAACAAAAGAAGGATAAAAAAGGAAAAAAAAACTAAATAGAAAAGAGAATTAAAGATAAAGAAAGAAAAGAAAGAAGGCAAATAAAAGGAAAGATTGGAATAATGGAAGTGAAAAATAAGCAAAACATAAGTAAAAGAATAGAAACTGAAAGGAAAAATTTGTAAATAATAGATAGACAGCAAAAATACTTCTAGATAGATAGATTGATAGAAATAGATAAATACAAATAATTGAAGGAAATGTGCCTTCATTTCCAAAAACTGTATTTCTTCATCTTTATCGTTTTACTTTTTTAGTGTTACATGTTTTACAAGTAATTTTCCTTGCGTAAAGCAAATTTTGTGTGTTTAGTATATACATTATGCTAATTTTTATTTAACAAAAATAAATCTATCAAACAAATTTGTTATGAATCGTAAAAAAAATTATTTAGCAAAATGTATAACTTGCACAAGACAATATAGAATACGTATCATCGTTCTGGCTGAAAACTTCAAAATAAGCAAAATAATAGATCTTAGATAAATGCAGCACATAAACCCTGGTGACACAATACGTTAAAGACCTTACCATTGATACACACTGAATGTGTCCTGTCCTTGATGGTGCCGGCAGGTAGCGGGCCCGGTTCACGTTCCACGCGGATCGTTGACCGTCAACTCTTTTCAGAAGGCTACACGTTGGGCTCATCTTAAGCCGAGGAATAGCTGGCCTTTGCATTGAGGTCATTTATCTTTAAAGATACGAACGAGCTAACCGGCCCCGCATGTTACAAGACCTGCACAACACCACCAGGCGGTTGAAGAGAGTTCCCCGTTTCCCTGGGACCTACGGTGTGTTGTGCAATTCTTCATGCCGATCTTTAGCGAGGGGTTTTTTTTCTTAGGTTCGTTCTTCACGGTGCTTCGTCTGGCGTTCGCTGGTGTTGTTTTTGAAGCAGTTTTTGTGGTCTCACCTTACCTAGTGCTCTCAGTGCTGCTCTCTGTTTGCTATCGAAACTAGTTGAAACGGTTCAATGGTCTCTCTCTCTCGCTAGCAGGCGGCAAAAATTGATTTTCTATAGCAGTTTTTACCCACCTTATCCTACACTTCAATCTGCCAACATCCATCATCGTGAACTCCGTGCACTAATGTTCCACTTTTTGCTTCTATCTCCATTTTCTTTCGCAGGTAAGCATCATCATCGTACAGCTTCTTAGGCACGGACTTTTTTGTTGCGTTTGCGAACATTCTATCAGACGGCCAGGGGTGCAGGTTGGTATTGGAAAGCTGCTGATCGAATGCTGGTTTAAAGCATTTAAAAACACATAAAACTGGGAAGATGAAATGACCCTAAGTGATAAGTAGTTATTGTTAAACAAGATTTAGAACTTCATCACCCGCAGCTAAGGCCAAACATCTTTCGAAAGTGTTGCTAATTGGGAACTGTTTTGTTTAGTTTAGTTAACAGCTTACTTCTTTATATTTAATCGTGCCAAAATACCCATTTAAAACATCATGTATAACCGATTTAGTCGCTGCCGTTGGCAGATGCTTAACGAGTCTATGCAAATATGTGACCGCTCCATGCAGCCTTTCTACAGCTTGAACTTGATTCCCGCGCAACGCAAGCCCCGGGATATGGAGCTTTCCGTTCGTTCTAGCGCTTCCTGGGACCGATACGAGCAGAGCCCATCAATTCCAGCGGGTTCCATTTTGATCGTTCCGTGCTCTTTCGCTTATTTTTATCTTCCTACCCATCGCTGCTTAGAGAAGCAACCTATGCAAAGGAGAAACCGTTACCGAGATCGGGAGGCGGCACGATGGTTTTTGCTATGGTTTTGGTATGGGAGGAAAAAACTAGACGCACACATGATATGAAACAAAAAAAAAACCGTACCACATTCTGGAAAAAGGCGAAGAGAGGGCACACAGAGAAAGGGGTATACCAGACAGAGTACGCTAGCGCGCGCCAAACCTTCTTCTGCCGTGTTTTATCCCGGAGCGTTTTTGCAACGGAATTTTTCGCGAATTAGAAACAGGAAAGACGTCGGTGAGAGGTATTTCGGCTGTGTGCCTGTGTATGTGTGTGTGTGCGTTTTTTTGCAATATTTTAGGGCTGTTTTGCTCTGCCTGCATACATATGACCTTCCTTTCGCTGGGTTATGCTGTATCTAAGGATGGTTAGAAAACGGTCGGAAACGGTGTACGATGTCAGTTGTATGTTCGTACAATTGGTGGTGCTTTCTGAAAACATTGGAGGGCTTCCTTCCAACCGACAGAGGACCGCTTTCTATGATATAGCAAGGAAGCAATAACGAAAAACGGATATTTCGCTCTTTTGTTGGCTAATCTGATTATGATATTAGACTATTCGTTCTATTAGAAAACAGATTCGTTGTAGAATAAATAGAAGTTCTCAACCATTATTCAATTTAACTGATAAATCTCGCATGCATAGAAATATTCTATTAACCAAAGTATTTCAATTAATCGTGGAGTAGTTATTAATAAGACATATACAATATTGTCTTCATCAGTTAATAAGTGAGCTTGAACGACATCTGAGATATTTTATTAAATTTCCTCAAGAAATCTTACAAAAATGTTTGTGGTGACATACAACTTCGTCTTCTTTGGCACAACAACCGTTGTTGACCAAGGCCTGCATGTAGCACTAGTAGGCTTGGCTTTCAGTGATTTTTTTATTACCATAGCAGGATAGTCGAGCCCCACGTATGGTTCGGGGCTTGAGCCCGTGACGGGCATGTTCTTAAGTCGTACGAGTTGACGACTGTACCATAAGACCGGCCCTATATCGAGACCTCTAATAATATATGGCCTAACCGACATATAACTAGTTATTCAGAAACTTCTGTTTAAATTTTATAAGAGTTTTAAACATGTCTTAATAATAACACTAACCTTGCTTTTCAGTTTACATTGCGGCATTGTGTGTTTGATCAAACGGCAGTTAATTTGGGAGCTCACTCTTCTAATTCTGGATTTCTGACATGTGTTACATTGTTAACTCTGAAGGCCTGTGCAAAATTTGAAGTTTTTGATAAATTTTAACGACAAACTAAACAAATTAAAGTCCATTGCGATAAAAGAGTGTTTTATTAATCGAGTCCGGTGCTCCATTGCTTCATTCAACAAACTTTAAACAGACGATAAGTCACACACATACAGATACGCCGCGACAGGAATGGAACGTCTGCACCTGGAACAAGAAGACCTCGTGCCATATCACTTGTGCCGCACCATTTAACGTAACGGAATTTAACGGAACTTTCTGCCTTTTCCTGTTTGTCACCTGCAAACAAGCAGTGGGGAAGGATTTCCCCTTTCCTCCGTACGCCTTGCCGAATGTGTGTGTGTGTGTGTGTGAGTCAATAAATAAAGGCATCCTTAAATTTTAACTGCTTTTATTGTGCTGCTTTACATTGCCACAGCTCGTCGAGGAATATTTAACCTTTCTTTGGCAACAGTCGTCAGCTAACACTTAAAAAAAAAAGGAATAGACTGTAACCTTTTACACACAGTGTGCACATTATTTGCTCGGTGAATTATGGTCTTTGTAGTTATGGCACAGCGTGTGTACAACACTGCCAGACAGCAATTCAACGTCCTTTTAAATGTTGTAATAGTATAATGACTAGGGTGAAAGAAAAAAACGGTTAGATGGTCTAGAGTAGGTTTTGTTGGGCGAACTCTCTCTCTCGTGCACACACGGAAATATACTGCAGGGAAACCCTTTTTTGCATACACATCATCAGGTCACCCTCTGACAAGGGAGTAGTTGAGAGCAGCGGCTAGGGAAATGCTCTTTTCCCGAGGTTCAAATTCATTTGTGTATATGTATATGTGTGTGTGTGATTTTTATCCATTTCCTCTTCCTAATCAGTCGAGGATTTAACATCAAGCTTGGATGTGACTTTTTTTTTTGGGTGGTTATGAAATGGTGGTCCTTTCTTCTCGTTTTTTTTTCTTCAGTCTCCCTCCCGTCATCTATAATTCTACCGTCTAGTGCTAGTGAATGGAACATTTTTTGTTTGTACCATAGCGCACAGCAGAGAAGTTTGAGTTTCCATCATCCCGAGGGCAAAACGTAGGAAACCTTTTATTGATACATGGAAAAAAGAGAATGGAAAACACGTCGACCATACTACTACAACACACACACCCCACATGTCTCGGAAGCAGTGCCGGTGTGTGATGGTTTGGTGCGCGAGGATTTTTACCTCGCGGCGGCACTGTGTATGGATCGCGCATGCAATGCCAAAGTATGACGAACCGGGTTGGATTCGTAGCGGGGGGTAGCAACCACCCCGGTTGCTGTTGCTGCTTGCGAGTTGCCAATCGTGTGCGCCCTGGATGGAAGGATTTTAAATTTTTAAATAGACGAAACTCACAATACCTACCCACACGGTGTGAGAGGTAAAATTGTTTGTATTTTTTGGAGGATCTACGTTAGCGAGAGAGTTGTGTGGCCTTTCTACCATGGAAGGATTTTTGTAAAGTCAAAAGGATGGAGAGATTATTTATTTATGAGTCTATTTCGCTGTATCTTTTTGATAATGCGAATGCTTTTATAGTTCTAAAAGTGTTGAAATATGTTGAGCATGTTCTAGATAGTCATTTCTATGTTAGTTTGTAGCATACACTAACCCCTCTGCCTGTCTGCAAGAATGTTCCAATTGTGACGTCATAATTTTGCTACCATAAGCATTGAATGACACTAACATTTTCGTGTGCTGTGATTTTTAAGAATTGCCGTATAACAAAATCTTAAGTTACACAGGGTCGGCCAAGCTACTTTCCAATGTGAACATCATTAATCACATGGCTTGCGAGATGTTTTTCAACGACTGTCAACTGTTGTAATTGAATCGCAATAATTTGTTGGGCTCTTTCGAATGATTTTCCACACGCCACACGTGCTGGACCGTGTTTGACAGCACTTTGTGATGTGTTGAAAATCATGTGGAAGAACTGAAAATGTATTACGATGCAAATACAACGCATGACAGCTGGTCGAAAACATCAACAGCGGTGAATAATGCTATTTACATTGGAGTAGTGACTTGAAAAATCCTGTAAGAAATTGAAATGCTCAAATTCTTGTTTAGAATACAGATTAAAGATTGAGTTATTCAAAACCAATTTACACAAGTTAATTTCCGATCTCAAGTTAATATTAAGAATCTTCAAAAGTACAATGCTGTTTGAACAAAATTTAGTTGTAGTAATTCCAAGCAATTCAGTGAGCTGCTGTATTTACAGCAAATTGCTTTCAAAAGTGTTTGGGTTCAAATTAATCCTCATACTTGCTCTTCAGAGTTTAAAACTGGTTCAAGGGGGAATTTAATACTGGTTTGTTCGCTGGAAGTTACAATTCTTGCACTCTTTTCATCCAGTGCTCTATCAAAATTGTTATTTTTCCTTCATGATACTTCATAAATTGCAAAACTCAATCAAATTAATCCAATTCGAAAAAAAATGCACAAAAAATAATGCCTCCGGGGAGGAGGCAGCAAATTGAGGGTAGAGTGAAGCATATTCTCCCAGACTGTGTGTATGTGTAATTGTGCAATTAAATTCGATTATTCCTCTGTGCGTACGTACGTGCGTTCAATCACATGCCGCTCACTCGGAGGTGCGATAATGCTTCAAGGTGTGATTTTGTAAAATGATCGATTTGCCTTTTTTTTTCTCTCCATTTTAATTCTGTACATTAGCCATTTGTTGCTAGAGATTGTACTGTGTACCACCATATGATGCAAATAATTTAATTTAATTGTCGTAGCAAAGTGTTAGAAAGAAGGTGGAAGGCGAGTAATTTGGATAAACATCCGCTAATCGTCGTTTCCTTCCGGTGCGGAAGGAGTGATACACATGTGTGTGTGTGTGTGCATGTGGGCTACGTTTAGTATTAGATTTGAATGGATAAACGATCATTAGAGGTGTTTAGAATAACATTTGTGTGATTGAATTTTACTTCCAATTTCATTAGCAAGCAAAGGGGCATCATTATTGAAGCACTAAAAGTGTTCACTTCATTTATGATCCAACAGCTTTAACGCACTAAACTGCAGAAATTCTCTCACGTTACAGGTTTTCCATTGAACGTTACCAAACCCTCTTTTATCATAAATCTTTCCTACCGTCTTTATCGTCACGATTGGTGCATACAGCAATTGATAAATCACCGTTTCAACCGTAACGCCGTAAACGGACATCGCTGTGGAGGGGGAAGAAAGGGGCTAAACATTTAATATGCAGCCGACGTAGCCGACACAACGTTCCTTTTCTCCCCTGTGTGCCAGCAAAACGAACTTTCCAGCAAGCTAATGAAATGTCTGGCTTTTGGATTGTTGCTCTCATCCCATCCATCCACATCCCCCGTGTATGATGTCACATTCGTTGCATTCTTTGAGCCTTTTACCTCCCCCCCCCCAAAACAGTGCCTGTGTGTGTGTGGGTGAATAATGCCTGCGGGCAGCCGCAGTAATTCGCTCCGGTCACACGAACAGGCTGCGTCATCAACCAAACCGTCGTTGTCGGGGGTCGTTCGCTTCATCCTAAACTGCATCCCTGTGTAGCTATGAAAGAGAAAGAGAGAGAGACACGTGGTGGTGACAGTTTTGCTGTATGAGATTCATCGATTTTATCCTTGCTTTTCTAGCCGCTAGAGTGTCTCCCTTGGAGCAAGGTACGGGAAGGAGTTCAAAGATAGGAACAGCAACCCAGCAAGAAGACTGCACCGGTGGACCTGCAGGGGCTTAAAATGCATCCGGCCAAACCGTGTGTGCTCTCTTCCGTGCTGTGTAGCATTACTTGTGTGTGTGGTGTTTGTTCCTTTCTTTGAGTGACACTTTCACGGTTGCAGCGTGTGTAATGTTGTAATGAAAAACGTCCTCTTCTAGCGGTAATGGTCTGGTCTCTAGCCAAAGATAATCCATCGCCTATGCATCTTCCAGCAAGCAGCAGTCTGTGGGAACGGTCGAAACGGTCTGTGTGTGTGTGTCTACATATACCGAACAAGAGCGCGGTGTTGATGACGGTCAATAACCCCTTCTCCCCTTATTCACCCGGGCATTTCGACCTCCTCCAATCCCCCAAAGGTGATGTTTTTAGTCGTCACCTTCTCATCATGCACTTTGTTTTGCTTCTTTTTTTCTTTCTTCCTTCAGTTTCGGGGGGGGGGGAGGCTTTCTCCACCAGCTTTGGGGTTTCGCTTTTCCAGTGGAATGTGTTTATATATGTTTGGCCCTTTCTCTTTTAGAGGGTTGGGTTGTGTTTGGCTTGTGTGTGGTTTTGTGTACACTCTGTTTGAAGGAGATTGAGGATAAAAAAAACAAGGTTGACCGAAGAGAGCGGGATGTGATGATGTGAGACCTGGGGAATACAATGTTGCAGCTGGACAGAAGGAAATTTTTTGTGTAGGTTTCATTTAGCGTTACAGAATGCTATTAATAATATTGGAATGTACCGGGGAAGTGGTGAAAGAAATAGGTAAAAATAGTAATTATTTAATGGAAAGAATGTAAACCATCCCTGCAAAATACAATGCTTCTTTTAACCCTTGAGCGGGAGAAAAATGGGATACCATTTGTTACCCGACAAATCTACCTTCTTAATTGTACGAACTTCATAAACCCCTAAAACCTCCTCGGTAAGAGCATCCCTCCAAAAAACCTTTCCGTGGCAATAACTTTAGCCCATCAATTGCTTTGTTTTGATTTGTGTACAGTCATACTCTCCCGGGTCGCCCTCCTTCCTGATCATCATTGCCACCCGTCATCTAGCTCACTGGCGTCATGCCCCCGTTGGCGATGAAAAGTTGTTGTCTAATTGTGCACATTATTCAAACTCATTGTCGCGTAAAAAATCGGTATTCAACCTTCCCGGATGATGGCGCGTGAGAAGGTGTTTCACTTTCAGAATTCGGAAGGGAGGTTTGGGTGATTGCTTAAAGTAATTCGATTACTTGTGTAATGAAATTATGCCTGTAATGCATCAATTTCCCATACCCATGATAAGTCATCTTTTTTTGGGCTAAGTAACTAAGGACAGCTTGTGGAAAGACATTTCAACTTTGCAACTTCATAAGACCGTATCGGGAAAGGGATTATTTTGTTTAATGAAATAAAGAACAAGATTTACACCGACTGGGGGACAAACAAACAAAAAAGCGACGCTAAAGGTTTTGCCGAAAAAAACAAGACATGTTGTCAATGTGTTGTGTAAAATCTATAAACTCTTCCTGCGCCTCAAAACTTTTGAATTTCTCAATGCGTTTTTGATGGCTAAAGTTTTCGCTGGGGGAAGGGTTTTATCTGATTATGCCCTTCGTTTTGTCGCATTAAAAGGACACATCCACGCATGGATGGGTTTTACGTTCTAGCGTCTGATTGCGAATGTTGGTAACGTTCTGCTCGGAAAGTGAAGACGCTTCAACATCTGACAGTGCCCTTTTCATCTGCTACGCGCACCATTGCTTTGTGATTGCTTCGTCTGCTCGCCGGCGGCGGTTCGATTCGACTTGTTGATAGTGTTTTATGCTTTTAATGCAAATGAGTGTTTTGTGGCCAGACGGACACAGAGACACGGTGCGATTGGGTAAACAAATCAAACGCATCGCAGCACTTCAATGGAACGACGGCAGACAGAAATGTCTATTCTTCGTAGGAGTAGGAGTAACTTCGTTAAATTATAGTGCTTTTTAAAGGTAGTTTTGATGGATTGGGGAACGTGCGCGGCTTTCATGTTGAGTACATGAAAATTGAAATAACCTTTTATGCCCTTTTTTGTTGTGTGTGTAACAGGTAACAAATTCAATATATATTTGTTTGGTTATTTTTTTCGGTTTCAAAGATCGTTTGCATTACATTATTCTACTACTACGAATACAGCGCAGAATATAATAATCTCCTAGTATTATACTTATAGTTATTCTGCTATAGTCCGTTTCTATATGAACATGATTTTTAGTTTCATCAATATGATTTTCGACAAACCTCTCTCCTAAACACCTAGTATAAACGCATCTCAGTTACGCAACTGTCAAAACACTTGCAAAAGAAATGTAAACAAACCAATTTCAGCATTCAAGTGTGGGCTGTTTATAACATGTGGTTCAAAACTATATTGCTATACTAAGAATACACTACTGATGGAATACGTTTGGAGTAGGCCACACTAATTAAATGCTTGACCTTTTAATGCATAAAACTATAAATAGAAACATTGTACAGTGTCACAAAAAAAGTGTTTTCAATCAAACATTATGAATGAAGCAGCTAGAATAGCATTTAATTCTAGGAAATACGCAAGCATTAGCTGGAAACAGTTTATGAAAAATAGAAAGATACATCAATACAATCGCACAAACCTTTATATACATAAACAGTGTATGCT
>SIXB01002975.1:0-10958 GCA_007018985.1 Anopheles bwambae
TGCGAGATGAAGAAGACCCACTCTCGCAAGACGCACAGGCAAGAGTGGGATCGAAATAAGGGTGCTCGTACCGGGATGGGGGAAACGGGAGGGAGGACAGCAAACAACCCTCGACGAATCATCGCACAGTGGACGCATCGATGTTGAACGTAGAAATGGGGGAGAGGAGCACAAACACACACACACACACACCCATACAAAAACGCACGGTAAAGCACATAAATTAGACATTTTCACAGTTTTGAGTGTGTTTTTCGGTTGCTCCCTCTTGTTGGTTGGTTGGCTGGCGTTGAGGCCGTTCGGGGTGCGCTTTTCATTTTCCCTCCCCGTGTGGGTTTGGGTGTTGTTGTTTTTTTTCTTCTTCTTTCTTTCTGTAGATTGAAAGTCAGATAGATGGAGCGCGCTTTATCGCTGACCAATCGTAGAGCTCGCGGTCAGTGAGCACGCAAGGAGCGTGGCTTACGAGTGGTTTGTCTATTGTTTTGCTGTTATTTGTGAAGCTTGGAGCTTTGACGTGAAGATGTTCCGAAGAAAGGGTTGAAGCTTTGGCTGAATAGATAGTTTATGATAACTTTTAAGATTGTATTTCCACAGCAAATCATACATTGTTGGATCGAAATTCCATCAATTTGTACAATGTTTCATAGGAAGATTTAGAACGAAATACAACATTGGGGCCCTTTCCGTTGTAAGTTCGTAGGCTGAAATTTCAGCCTGTCAGCTATTTGCATTGTATAGCAGTTTTCGAGCAGCTATCTAAGTGGTTATAATATACAGGTGGGCTTATCCCAAGGTGTATGAATTTAGAAGACTGATTTTTATCGCTTCTGCTTCTGAATGAAGATTTTAAGAGTTTTTTGAGTATTCGTCAAGCCTCCAGAAAGCTTGTTTGAACAAACGTTTTTACCCATCCTGTCAAAAGGTGATATTCAAATTTGGTTATAAAAATCATGCTATGAAACCACCTGGACTACATACACTTTGATTCTAGATTCCACCACGTGATCTCTTTAATGCACCTTGGGATAAATGTAAACAACACCGTGTTTTCGAGCAGGTACTCGAATCTAATTCTAGCTTTGAGGCTAGAATAATCTAGACTGAAAATTGCAGGCTAGTTTTTTGTGTGGTTTTGTATGGAATGTTTACATGATTACAGCCTCCAACTGTCAAACTCCATACAAAAAACTGACTAGAATCGTGAAGGGCCCCATTGTTAAATTAGGTGGCTTAATCGAGAAGAATCTCAACAAAATAGAGACATGATAAAATAGTTCTACATATTTGGCTTTAAGGTTTCAATATCTATTTAAAAGACCTAAACAAACTGCTCTAGAATATGGAATATGTTAGAGCATCAACCAACTCTTTGTAAGTTCCCATATCATTACAGACAATTTTGTTACCTTCTGAAGCATCGTAATGAAAACATTAGCATCTATAGCTTCATCCAGCGCTGTACGTACATTTTCCAGTCGCTGGAATTTCCTCGCCCGCATTCCATCACCAATTGTGACGTCTCTATACGCAAACGCAAGCATCTAACCCATCGTAACAGGAGAAAGGACAGAGAACGAAGGGTTGAAATGTGGGTGAAATGTGATCTTGCTGATGTCATTCCGACCCATTTGCTTTTGACGCACCATGTCAGTTTGAATGCGCTCCGGTTGTCGTTCGAATGGACGAACACGATGCACTCCATTCGGTGGGGGAAAACAGACCCTTTGCGAACGGTAAAAATCGATCGATCCTTGATAATAAAAAAACACAGAAACACATACGCTGTGGCCAAACGGGAAAAGTGGAGAGCATAGAGCAGATTGATGCTTTAACTTTTTCGTAGCTGGGCCCTAAAGCAGGGCGCTAGATAAATTATGCATGTCAATTGTAATCAAACCAAAATCGTTCGGGTTGCCGTGACTAGGTTAGGACGGGGAACGCATCCACAGCGCGTCGCCGTTTTGCTACGACACGCACACGCAGCAAGACAAAACTCCAAGTCCAATCAAAGGAAAATGCGCCCGCAGGCCGTTGGCGTTTGTCCTATCTCTTCCTTCCCCTTTTGCTAACTATCCCGATCGAGCGACTTTTCCATTCCAATCATCCGATCACCGTTTGAGCATAATAGCGCCCGAGCTGGTAGAAACAACGACAAGCAAGCGAGAGTATACATTTCATCCACGGGGAAAACACACATTTGCATTGCCAAGAGAGCGAGCCTTAGCTCATCTGCATACGTGTCTACAAAAAATCGCTAACACACGTGAACATCGGGGAAAGGTGATTCGGATCAATCCTGCTGCACCGTGTGGCTGTGTGTCTGAGCTGGGGGAGATGCTCCAGTTTTGTTCCGCCGAAAGACGATCGTGTGTAGCTGATTGAGCGCTTGTGCTGTGTGCTCGAGGTACTATTTGATGCACTTTCAGCGGCAGGTCGCGCCGTAGCGCATGCGTAGCTGTGTGGTGGTTGTGGGCAAACAATTGCGCAAAATCGATCGCAAGAAATTGGAACCAGGAAGCAATTTAGCGAAACCTCTGACATGATCCAGGTCCCGAACTTGATCCCGAACCTCCAAAAGATCGTACCATGCGCACGGGTACGCGCTTTAGGATGGAACACACATATTTTATTCAAATGATGGATGTGATACAAGCGGTCCCAGCCTGACGCTCCTAGCGCACTGCTACATGATTAAGGAGCAGCGTGTACTTGGAGTCATTAAAAGAAATGCATCGCAGTGTGTCGCGGAGGAGAAGGAGGAAGTGAATTGGCGCTAGGGATTAGACGACGAACCTTGTTCGTTCATCCCGCTGGAGTGTGGGGAGCGTCATGTTTGTGGTGAAAATTCTTTCACTGAAACTAAAACCGTTCCCCTCTACGATGCTAAAAGCTGCGAAAAGTCGAGTAGTCCGTCGTGGAAAAAAGGGCACACTGTGGTGGTGGTGGCCTTTTGTGGTCAGCAGAGCGAGCGGATGTGTTGCTGTGTTTTCCTGTGCACGAGATCCTCTTCTTCTTGGTTTGCTTCCCTCCCCCCGCACGTGAACGACATACGTGTTCATTTAAGGAATGAGGTCACTCCCTATCGAACGAACGGACCGTCGCCGATGATGATGATGGCGATGACGCGCGATTGGAGCGCGGAAAAAACAACCACAACAACAGCACGGGAATGCCTTGAAAGGTTGCCCTAAGGATGATGCCGTTCCGATGCATGCATTTTGATAATGATGGGTATGAAGAGCTCGGACCATTAGATCTAATAGCGCTGCCAGCGTTCGATGACGACCACGAGCGACGACGACGACGACGCTTGCCCTCGGAAAAGGAAAGTGCACCGACGGTGGCTGGGCTGCCGGGCCGGCTGTGTGTCAGCGAACAGAGAAGGTGTTCATTAAACAAAAACGCCTTGGCCGGTGGTTTTATCTGTGCCTTAAATTGGGCCACAGCAAACGGGAGCGAATGTTTCCCTTCTTGTGATGTGTGATTGGGGGAATTAATTATGAAACGTGGTCATCTTCGAGATGTCTATAATGCAGACCTGAGCGTGATGACTTTCTAATCTATAATGCTAAAATGTGGGAATTTTGAATGAAAAGGCGCTTTAAATTGTTTTACTACAAAAAATAAATGCTTCAATAAGAGAAATATTATTGTTTTTAAATTAAAAAAAAAAACCTCTTACTGAATGAATTTCCTGTCTTTTATACCCAGCAAAACCTTCATTCATCTCCCAACAGATATGTTTATGTGTTTGAGTTTGCATAATGCCCAAGTATGCATAATCACCCGAAAGAAACATTTCCTAACAAGCTCGTAAAACCTAAAACCTCCCCCTATCAACCATAAATGTGTGAAGTTTGGTTTTGACTTTTATTTTCCTTTTGGCTTTTCAACACACTTCTTCTGCCGTGTGCTGCCCTAACCGACTACGGCAACAACGACGATCATTTCAACGGGTGGCTGCATTTGCAAACGGCCTTCCAAACGCGCAAACGCCCTCAACCTGGATCGCGGTCGACACGCTTTTTACTTAACGCTTGCGGTTGTAGTCTGCCCATTTCCTGGTTTTCAAGATGTGTCTTTGGTGTGTGTGTGTGTGTTCTCTTTCGATTCTGTTTAGTGTTTTGTCTCGTTCCTTTTCTTTTCGTGTGCACTGCTGCGCGCACCACCTTATTCTACTAATTCCACCTTCAACCAAACAGTTACAAGCCTGGCAGAAGGGGTGGAGTAGGTGCAGCAGCCAAAGACACAAGGCACAAGATAAATAAATAAATCTCCAAATGTGATGTCCCCCGCGGTCAGCTAGCGCTAGCGCTGTGGAGCTGCTCTCCGAACACCTGAACCCAAGCACCAACGTTTGCTTCAAAACAAGCGCTGGGGGGGAAAAGGACACTGTACGCGACCTCGCAAAGAGGGGGTAACATGAGTGTCTCCTTCGCCGTCTTCCCTTCACACTAACCGTCCCTGTGAAACTGAAGCGGTGCCTGCTTGTTTGCGAGCTTACTTTACATAATCTCCCGCGTCATAAAATCGCATTAAAAGCGAATAATAATATTAACTTTTTTGATTTAGGGCATAAAATCGCTACCACACGCGCCACGCCAAGTGTGAAAGGAAGCGAAAAGCAAAACGTGAAACACCTTCCGTGCAGCAGCATGAGCAGGCTGCACACGGCCACCGTTGCCCACCCTTTGTTTTTGGTCCGCTCGGGAGCAGCGACTTTCATCCACCCACCTCGCCTGACATGGACACACCCGACCGGCTTAGAAGACGCGCCTAAAGCTTAGAAGCAAACGCGGAGCGGCAAAGCGTGGTACGGGAATGCTTAGAAGAGAAAGGGAGCGAAACATTCGCACCAAAACCACGCATTCACCTCATTCGCTTGCCAAAACCGTTGCTGCCTGCCTGGACTGGACAACTGGCTTTGGGCTGCTTCAGGTAGCAGGCAACGCCGAGCAAACAACAAAAAAAGCCGGAGAGGTGAACATGATCGTTGGAAATAATTTTTGATTCACCCGTTTGCCATCGAAAACGACATCACCTAATAGCGGGCGCCATGGGATGTCGTTGCTTCTGTATTTCGAGCGAGCCACCACCATGAATGGCATAACATTTGCATATTTATGCTGTCGGGTCAAATTTCTGCAAAAGCGGGGCCGGCGGTGATTGGGGCTGTGAAAGGGGTAGGTGTTAATAAAAATGTGCTCCAAGCGAGCTGAAAATGAGGACCAGAAGATAAAGTTGACAAATTATTAATTAAATTCAGTGTTGGATAGCAAAACCAGAGCAGAAGTGGAAAGTAATTCGAAATTATAAAACCGAATGTCGTCTGTGGTAAAGATGGCGATAAATTCCACTAGCTTATGAAATAGCGGTGATCCTATAAAGAAGCAAGAAAATGATCCTAGAGTTGCGCTAAACTATTAGAATCTTATAGGAAAAATATAAGTTGATTGCATGAAGATATAAAAAAATTGAATTTAAAAAAAACGAATGCAATGAAGATGATATGTATAAAAAAATTGATGATGAAAAAGAAGAACAAATTATCAAAATTTATATTTCTTTAAAAGAAAATAAAATACTCCTTATGTTTTAAAAAATTGCTAAAATTAAAAAAAATCTTAGTAAATGAAAACAATCCATAACTTGAGAAAAATGGTAAACTAATTTGAAAAATGGTTAAAGTTTGTATAAAAATAAACAACAACGCAATAAAATAGATCAACAACAACGATAGCTAAGCAAAAAGTTAGTAAAATTACCGGAGAAAGGACAACAACTAAACACATCATACTGCCAGAAACAGTGCGAAGCAATGGAACATAATAATGGTAAAGTATCACTCACTCACCCCTGAAACTCATATCCGACGTCTTGTCAGAAGATCCGAGAGCAGACCGTGTACTTTATTACCCATGAAGAGAAACACAGATATCAAGCAACACACTGTCCATCCAGTTCAGGCCCGATCGTCCTGCCTGCCCCGGCCTGATGAATGACGCTCCATAAAGCTGCCCCAGATCGGTGCGATCATCAAACCGCCGACATAACCCATCGCGCAGGACCATCCAGCGCGGCAATTTGCAACACGCTGGCCCGCAAACGCACCCTCGAATGTCGCCCAACCCAATCATTAGGAATGTGATTAGTTCACCACCCGCCACGGGTGAGGTAGGGGGATCGGCATGATGCTCAATGCCACCGCGTCCGCGTCACAATCGTTCGCACTCCACCTCGCCGCGTTCGAGTGCAAGTGAGCGTAGAGGCCACGCCAGTATAATGTGCGTCCAGCACAGTGCCGTTGCTCTAACGAGCTTCTCTTTAGCGATACCTACTTATTTGGTACGTCCGAATGTAACAAAAACGGCCGGTCGGTCCGTAGCCGGTAAGGCAAAACCGTCACCAACCGTAGCACAACCGTTTGCTATCTGCCGCACGGTTTGTGTTGCGCGCCACCAGCAACATATGCGGATTCGCCTCTTTCGGGAGCGAAAGGAGGGTTCGGTTTCGGTTGTGCCTCAACGGTTCATTCAGCCATTTAGGCGCACCGATCGTCCATTGAAGAGCAAACGGGAAAGAATAGACAAAATGTGTTGAAAAGGCGTTGCAAAAAGGAACTCTCCCGACAGTAAAAAAGGGATCGCCTTTCGGAAGCTAATATTCAAACGGTTCGGCAAAAAGTATTCAGCAGACCAGCAGATCTCTTTCAATCCTTTATTCGCTTTAAAGACATTGAAGCTCAAAATTACACCTCTCTCCCATAGGGCTTCTTTTTCCTGGTTTCGCTGCGTGAAAGAATCAAGCTGGAAGTTTAATGCTTTCTTCTCTCTATAGTGCTCCTATCAGTAACAGGTAACGGCAGCCATATCGCTACCGAGCTCCTGACGCCTTCACCGACCCAAGCTGGCCCTGTTTTTTTTTTTGCGATGGCATTACGGAGAGCAACAAATTCATTATTATTGATAAATTATTTATCATTTCATTTTTGACACTTAGATTTATGTTTTGCGTCGTTTGTGGTTCGCGTTCGCGTTGGGGCTTTGAAAGCGCTCTCATTTCCTTGCGTTGAATGGATTCGTTTTCTTTCGCTATTGAAGGTCCAAGAAAATAGCATTGCCTCTACGCCATGGAGAATAACAAGTAAAAGCTCGTTGGTTGAAGTTTGGAAAGATTACAAAGCTGTTGTTCTTCATTTATGCCAAACAATTTGGAGTGGAAAAAGTGTCTTGCTCATTATATTTAAGGTTATCATAAAACCATAAAAAATAATTATGAATACATGCATCCTAGTGTCCAAAGCCTGCTTTAATTTAATTTATCTTCCACAAACATTTTCGTTATGCATCTTCTTCTCGGCGTTAAACCTCAGCCCAAAATCCACTAAACCGTTTCCGTTCTGGTAATAATGCGCTCTCTCGCTTTAAATGCCAATTTTCCTCCTCATTACATTGCAAACATACAAAAGGCCTCTACCCATCGCAGCACAGCCGTTTTCCTTTACGGTTTCATTCATTATGGTGATGAGCATGAGCCAAACGGTTGGCTACAGGCGTATGTAATGGGAAGTTAAACGCCTCCGGTTGTGTGGTTGCGAGCCTTCCGAACGCTCGCCGTTTATGTAGGTTAATTTTGAATTTTAACGCACTGGGTTCGTTTGAACGTACGGAGGAAATTGTTTACATTCGCATTTAACATGCTTCGTTACGAACAGTGGAAGTTTCAAGGCATGAAATCAAAGTTTTGTATGGTTGAGGTTTGCTTCGTCTCATCAATATTGCTTGCAATGTTATGGGATGGTCTCTGAGCGAGGGTAATTAAATTTTGATTCATTTAAAGGCAGTACAATGAGGTATTTTAACTAGCTTATCGTTGGAAAATGAAGATAATTTAAATTGTACTGAAAGAAAAAATGCTACAAAGTCTTTCGACATCTACAACCATCGATAAACCAATAAACCAACATTCCCACTCCCTGTTTGTGATCAATTTCGCACAAACCTTCGCTTCAGGTGAATTGGTGTTCCTTTAACAACCGAAATTGATCCCGCCACATTCATCATCATCGTCAGCACCCGGGGCGGAACCGTTTAATCAAACCAAATCATCGCTTGCGGGTGGTAACGTTGCTGTCTTCATTATTGTTTTAGCCATCGTTTTGTCTGCACATGCTCGCTGCAACAAGGCCCCAGGATGCATACGGTAAACAGGATCACAAAGCAGCACTTCTGTTTCGCATTGCCGCTCGATCTTGGCTCGTCTAATTAGCCACGCTTGCCACCTGAAGGCAGCTTGTAAGCTACGGATCGATTGGCGTCGTTCCTTTGTATGATTGGACGGTTCCAGGAGTCCCTCCCGTTGTGTGTTGTTTGAAAATTGGGAACTATCGGGATATACGGAGCACGGCTGTTGTTGTTGTAGCGCACATTTCGAATTCAGGAATGGGAGATGGAAGAAAATTAATGGCAACTTTCCAGCGTTCGCATAGTGGTTCGATTGCTTGTAGCTTCCGGCGCTGCAACTGGCCTGTAGTGGATGTTTATTGCAAATGTTTCACGTGTAAACGATTGAGTAATGAACCGAGATTTTGAACGCGTTTTGTGTATATCATTCAACGTTCAAATTGAGACAAGGAAAAACGGTAAAGAAATTTTAAACATCTTGTATATGATTGAAATTACGCAACCAGCTGCACAGATTGTCTTATCTGATTGGTACATGTATTTTATGTTCTCAAAAGGTTGTTGCTTCATTTCAACCTCTCCACAGTTTTGTCCCATTTTTGATCATCCAAATCGAAAAAAAAACGACTAAAGGCATGGAATGCCACCACAACACCGTACGAGAGGTCAGCTTTCGACACTTTTCTGGCCTCTTCTCGTGACCTGTACGATCATCCCTCCACTGCTTACTAGTTCCTACCCCTTCACACACCTTAGCCGTGTGCCGAAAAACACAGCACGCATCAGCTAACTCGTCTTCTGATTTATATCGCCCGGTGAACATTTTCATTTCCCGAAACAATTTTTCAACCAACCCCAGCTGCAATCTCGCCCCTCTTTAGCTCATTCCAAATCGAATCCCGATATACAACACACTTACCGGGACGGGCGAGAGAAGAAAAAAAAATCAATTCAGATGACCCGATCGTCTCGTCTTGCATTGAAGAAGGCAGAGCACACAGGAAAAAAAAAAACATCAGCAAAGGTCGTGAATCGTTCAGGCGAAGAAACAAAATAACCCTACAAACACTCACACATACACACGCAGCCCTCACAGCACAATATCTCGTCTGGAAATGCGTGAATGAGTCGTAAATTTTTATTGACACCCAACATAATCCCATCGGATGTTTTCTCGGGAAGAGTTTTCGCTCTCCGCTGCTTGACCGGTTGGCCGAAAATTGCAGCCTGCCCGCGCCTACCCCGCCTTGGGTGCTAAAGCGCCATTGTGGCGAAAGAAACGCATGTTTCCAAAGACGCATGTAGCGATGGTATGCGGCCGCCGTACGCTCAAGAATCACCCCCGCGGGAGCACGAATCATCGTTGGGTCATCATGGTTTCGGGGCTCTTCTCTGCGGGTCCGGTGTTGAAGCAAGTCACCACGCTAGACAACGCCTAACGGAGGGAAGGCAGCAGCAGCAGCAGCAGCAGCAACAGCAGCATAAAAGAAGCCCCACACAGGACACAAAGAGAGAAACGTCCCCGTATCAGTGGTGGCCGATCGCCACCGCACCAAGGGAAATCCAATTTAAAAAAGATCTCTCTATCACCGCCGGCAAAGAACCGTCGCTGTCCCGTATGGGTCACTGGCAAAGCGGCTGGACTCGGATGGACTTGGTCATTGCCAAAAAAAAAAAAAACCCCGCAACCCAAAACAAAACCTTGACGTTCGATCTCACCACAAGAATCATTGCGCGTTGTTTCGGGGGCCTGGCGCGGAATCCGTACAATCATCACCCATCATAATGAATTCGTAATAAAGGGAATCGAATTGAGAACAACATGGACGGAAAATGCCAGCCAGCCCTTTCGAAACGATTTGGATCGCGATCGAGCGCACTCACCCGCCCGCCCGCCCGGTGGAAGGTGGACACGTTCATAAATAATCGAATTGTTTTGTTTCGACACTTGGACAGGGTGAGGAAAAGCCGTTTGCTGGAATGGTGTTGTTCACATTCGGGGCGGAGGATGATTAAAGATCTTCCTTTCAATGTGGAGTTGATACCGGCAGATTCCATGCGGCGTGATGGTCATGTTTTTGTGTTCATATCAAATAATTCAACCTACTCATTGCGACGATGTTGTTGCTGCAGTTAAATGGTGCTGGTAGTTGTAATTAGAAAATGATAAAATACTATACTTATTTGGTATGATTTAGTGCTTTGCTTGTTTCTGTTCCTGTTGTTTCCTTAACAACGATCACCCAGCACGAATGATTGCTCAATTAATGCGTCATGTTAATGCTTGTTAATTCATTCCTCGATAATGTCAAGCACGCTTTTACCACCTGCGACGATTGTCTAATCAGGCTTCGACAAATTGATAATAAAGCCACCCATCGTCTATCATCACCATTTCTTATGACCGTTTTTTTATTGCCATATTTGTCCACACACACACACACACACACACACACACACACACACGATCGGTCCCTCTATCGTAGCTGTCGGGCGAAGCGCTGCCCCCCCTACTAGCCAGTTTATCATTTCGACCGCCCCGAACGACGAAAGACTTCAACGAACGGCTAGAAGACGAACCGCCAAATGATGTGTGAAATATGCAAATGAAATGCCATGCTTTCGCGTTTCGGTGTAGGGAGGCCTGGTTGTGTGTGTGTGTGTGTGGTGAAACGGTGATGCGTTTTCCCATATATTACCGTCGTAAAACAGCACCACCGGCAGCTGGCAGTGACAGAAACATGGTGCTGACGACCGGCTTCACGGCTGGCTGTG
>SIXB01002975.1:11058-24953 GCA_007018985.1 Anopheles bwambae
GGGGGGGGGGGGGGGGGGTGCAATTTAAAAAAAGTATCCTCTTTGATACAACAATAGCTGTAGAGATGGGTCTTTGATGGCGCTACTGCTGCTTTTGTGCTGACCTTCCCTTGACCTGTGGCTGGCAGGTTTGATCCACGTTCGGAGCGTGTGTGTGGGCGCTTCTAAAAACAGTTCCAAACCGAGCGTGCCGCCCAAGACAATACACCACGGATGGTCATCTATCCCTTCCTGGGGGCTTAGCCGGCTCGTGCCCATGATTCAAGCTGCCCGCAGTACGATTGACGTTGATGGTAAGCCGCGAAAGAATGGCCCCCGCTGCCCAGCCGGCCGGGTCATGGGACAACCATCATTACGTGCATCAAAGCGTAGCGGAAGCCGTGCCATGAAGTAGGGTGTCTGCTTCTGCGCGCGATGTTTTGAGGATTTGGATTGATCGATGGCGCTGCTGTGTGCCGGTAGATGTCAGCTGGCGAATGCTCGTTACACTCTCGTTACACATTTCTGGTCGCTATTAGATCTTCATTCGCGCACGGATTCGAGTGTGCCACCGGGTGGCAGGATGTGGGCTGGCAGAAATTGCGCACTGGTAAGGTTTGGTGTTCCGCCGTCAAGGTTGGGGCATGGTTTGACCCTTAATTACAACCTTTCAAGTGCCGGGGCGAGAGTGCACTGAAGACGATGCACACCGAATAAGGGAGCGGTACACCTGGGCTGCGTTTGGTTGGGAGTATGTGGCCGTGAACTTTTTGTGACGGTGCAATTTGGTCGCTTTACTACCGTGCGGGATGTGATGTAAGGAATGGAGCTGTATACATTGTCGAGTCGTATAATTTCGGGCATGGAGTGTAGAAAAAAGCATCAATATCAGTACGCTTGAAATGCTTCAAAATTAATCAAATACACTTACTTAATACTTTAACCGAACAAATTGGAACTTAAACCACCTATCCTATGTCTCCTTCAATAAATGAATTAAAAAGAAATTAGTTTTTTACCAGCTAATCACCCACATACCGAACGCTGCAATTAGCATGCATGTTGCCATTTCCGCTAACCGCCTGAGATGCACTTACAGAAGTCATTGGAAATAATTTACGACCATTAGTCGACACGCGCTTTATTGGGCGTCGAGAGCCCGTACCCAATCGATAGTGCAACATTTTAATTAAACTCCGGACAGGATATATCTCTAAGCTTAACGTCGCCGTAACCGTCGTAAGCCCGCTAAAGCTTATCCCCATTCGCAATGGCCCTTTGGGGCGAGCTACGCAGCAAAACCTCCGGCGAAGGGTAACTCCCTTTCAAACGATACTTTCGCTCGGAACCCTGTTTAGTGGGCAAAATTAGAACACATGTTCGCCTGTCCGCGCTGTCCGAATTGGAAACGCAACCCCGGCACAAGGTATCAGGGACACACACTCTGGCAGACAGAACACGCAAACGCACAGCGCACAAAACGCAATGACTGCATTCACCCGCAAGAACCCGCCACTGCGAGTAAAGGGCTCGAAAAAAAAGGGAGGGACGATGGACGATCGCGAATCGAATGCTGTGGAGAGCATCGTAAATCAATTACACCATGACTGCTTACCAAGCTCCACCCGCTCGCCCGTTCCTGTGTTCCGTTCCACCCTTGGGTGAAACCCCCAGGACAGACCCGGGCTGCCGTATATTGAATTACACATGTTAATCCTTTGTAAATAATCTCTAATTCAAATTACCACCGGTCCGACGGGGACCGTTCGTCTTGTCTTGGGAGTTTGTTCGACTGTGTACTAGTTTTGCGGTCTACCCGTTTCACCGCCCTGCCACCTGCCGTCAGTGCTGCCATTGTGGAAGCTATCGATAGGAAAATTTATTAAGTCTACTCAACCAAAACGTACACCATGAAAGTGAAACCGAACCGAACCGATCGATCCAATGCGAACAATTGACCGGGGCGAATTTCTTCGTCACAACGCTTGCCTGGGCGATCGCAGCAACGCAGCGAGCAACACGCGACACGACGCGGGTTGCCGGAATTGGGCTGCTGCCTCCGAAAACTGTTCGCTCCTTCCTGGGCTGTGTGCCGGACCTAGACAACCGAGTGTGCGTTGAGGGCCGGGCGGTTGATCGGTCACAAATTACAAATCCGCACCTTCCGTGAGCGAGCGCGCGCGCGCGCGTTACACCCGATCTGGTGCGGGCGATTGGGCCGCGCGTGAATAAATAAAATGGAAATTTATTAACATGTAGCCAACTGTAACGTAGGCTCTCTACGGTGGAGACGTTGGGAGGTTGACTAGCTGGCTGGTACCGTTGCGTACTCTCGTGCGCGCACTACTGCTGCTGCAACATCTCGCTGCGGAGATAGGTACATAAATAATGGGGACGTAACTGGTGTGAAGAATTTTTCGATACGATCAGCATATGCAGACGGGTGCTGCTGTGTGGTTGTTGTGGTACAGAGAAGTATACACTGATAGCTACAGGAGCAGTTGAGGGGTAAATTGTTTGGTTGGAAAGAGATTGTTTGGTAATTTAGATTTGGAGAGGCGGAAAAATGGACACAAATCTTGAAATAGATACGTCTAAATGCTTTTTTAGATAGAATGATATGAAGTTGTTGATTACTGAAGGTGCAAATTCTAACAATTCTCAATTAATTGACTCATTTGTAGTTATTAGTGATAAGAACTACAATAGCCGAAAGGATATTGGTTTAGCTATTTTAGAGGCATTTGAGTCAGTCAACCATGAAGCATTGCTGAATTCGCAGCAATAAAATATGATCATTTTTATTATTTTTGGATGACCTGTCTAATAAAATGACTCAAATTTAATCTAAAATATATAACAAACAATATCATTTTCATATTCACTCTCAAACTATGTTCTTTTCCGTATTCAATCGCCTCACGGTCTGTTATTACTTGCCGCACGTGCCCGTGACCGGTTTGGATGGGTTTCTACCGTACTGAAAAAAAAAAGAAATCATATTCCCGTCTGGCTAGTGTTTGTAGATCTGCGCCTCGCGAAAGCATCACCTCCCAATGCATACCAGCAACTAAACCAGTATCACTGGCGACGGTGATGCAGCAAATAAAAACGGCACCACGGCACCAGATGCAACCAGCTGCAGGAAAGTGAAGCGATTGAAAAAGAGAGGGTGAAAAAAAAAGAGTAGACAAGAATGCAGATTAAATGCATGTAATTTTCCTATATTTCATCATTTATGTCATAATTCCAAACCCGTGCGCCACACCGTGCGACTCTTTTGCTCCTTTTGAAAGCTGAGGCTGAGAAGGCCGGGTGTAAGTGATGCCGAGTGTCAGGCCGGCATAAAGTACGTGTGCGCCATGCTCTGCTTTTTATCCGTCCGTCTTGTACGAGAGATTTGCGCTCTTGCACAAACACACACACATTCCGCCTATTTTCCGCTGGAGGGTTAAGAAAATTGTAGTCACCTTCGGCTGCACGGCGCGTTGGGTAATGGGCACCGAACCCGGTGTACAGGTTTCGTACGTGTGCGCATAAAATCAGTGTAAAAATCATGCTAATACGCGCTCATTTCACGCTTGCGATCACCTCCGCTCATCTCGGGCCGCACTAGTTTGGGCGCACACTTTACCATAGAGTCCGACCGTAGGGACAGGCGACAAGCACACAAAGATGAGGGTCATAAAATTTTAATTTCCCTCCCTGTCTCAAAACCAGCTGCCTGCGGTCTAGTCACCGACGGAAGGATGTTGCGATCGCGTGCGTTGCATGTTTGCGTCCGGTGGTGCACATTACCCCCGCCTGGAATGTGCGCTTTTTCCCATTCTGTACGACACGACGGGAGCTTATCGATTGCCGATAGACGAGATAGTGCGATGCACACACATGCAGAGAAATGGCGCGTTCTGCACGTGCGTGGAGAAACTAGTTAAATTATTAACGTACAGCCACATCGCTACACGACCATAACAAGCGATTGGTCAACAAAAGACTTCGGACAGGAAACGAACCTCCGGTCGCGCAGACGCAGGGCGCGCGATAAACCATTGAACCGTGCGCGCGGTGGTTATCGGTGGTGTAGAACGATTTTGTGTGTTGCATAATCGCTCCATGCTGCTTGCTGCTTGGGCGGTTAATGTTACGGCCGGTACGGGCGAGTGTAATAAACTGAGGCAAGGTTTTCTCCGTGCAAAGATTACTTCTCATGCCTCTTCCGTACAGGGAGACAAGCTTGTCCTTCTCCCTTGCGCAGAACTGACTTCAGCCAACTGACTACAAGTGAAATAAAAGTTTTCGGGCGCCACTAAAACAGCAGCCCATTCTCATCCCGGTGCGGATCGTTGATCGCGCTCCCTCCCATACGGGGGCAGGTTGGGCAGACCGGGAACAGACGAATCATATGTTTATAAGTTTATGACGACAATAATAATTAGGCGATCGTTTTGGGGAGGCAAAATTTTTATATATCCCCGGCGCAGCGCCGCTTGTGAGCTCGTCCACTGATGTACTGATGTGCGGTTGTTTCGTTTTGCTAATTTGCATAATTCACTATTGCACCAATCAACCCGTAAAACGGCGCAGCAAAACAACTGTATGCAGTTTGCAAGCTTGGGAAGGATTTTGCTGCCCAGTTTTTTGTTGTCGTTGAACTGTATTCTTCTTGTAGCATCGCCGTCTGCGGCTGGCAGCATCTTTCGCCTTTCCACGTGTGTGGTTTGTGTGTGTGTGTGTGCGGAGGGCTCTAGCAGCGAGGGTAGTTTGGGATAATGGTTTCCATTTTTGGAGATGCTTGTTTCTCTCGCGCTCGCGCGCTCGAGGGACACGATTACCTTGCGCGATCGATCTCATCCGGACGCACGGCTAGAGAAGTAAGCCATTCCTAATATGAGCGAAATTTTGGTAAGGATTTGCGCATTGTTGTGGAACGATTCGGCAAAGGGTTATTTTTTTCGAAGCGTTCGATTCGGTACGAGCAGGAAGTAGAGACGACAACACACTGTCTTAAGGCTTATGGCTAATTAGTGTGTATTGGCGTGGTTGCTGCTTGTAAATCCTGTCCATATTGGGGCGCCAGAGCGAACAATTCTCCCATCCAGCTGTCCACCTTCTTGTCCAAACGTGATGAATCAACGTGATGTGTTTGATCTTCTAGTTTGAATTGAAATATCCAATGCTTGACAGAATACTTTGAAAAAGGCGTTTGATTCTAGCAAACAATGAATATTTCAATGCAAACAAAAAAAAAACAAACATCGGCTAGAAGTTGCTTAATCTTCTTCTCGTTTGACCCGGACAATCTGATGCGGATTAGTGATTCTTAGCATTGCGACATCAAACGACATCTCCTACCCTCTTCCTTCTCGTATATTTGAAACATTGCCGACAGATTTCACAACTTTCTTATGCCTTCCTTTTGCCCGGGTGGTGCCATTATCTCTTCGACTGCATACAGTCGGTTTTGTTTGTCCCCTGTCCACCGGCATCCTATGCACGGAAACACACAACACAATGCTCCATTTAGCCGCTTGCCGAATGCATGCTATTTTGCATTCAGCCAATCTCCATCCTGTTGCCATTTAATGCAAATTAAATCATAAACCAAGATCAACCAATACGGTGGGCTGCGCAAGCTGGACCATTTCAAAGCAGCGGCGCGAATAGATGATGGTTGATTTGAGCGTTGACGGTGTAGAAGAAATTGCTGTTGAAAGTGGAAGGCATAGAGCGAAGTGAGTGAGCAGCAATGGGACAGATAAGCCAGTACGACAGTAACCCTGATACACATTGAAGTACATGTACTGTACCATTCAAAATTACGGTGGACATCAAAAATCGTGAAAATTTAGCTCTGATCTTTGATGTTGATGTAATAGCAAATAGGACAGTTTGCAAAATAAATGACACAGATTTGCTAATCTTTGCTGTGGCGCGGGGGTTCGTGTCTTATTGTTGCGTTCAAGTTGATTGTTTCTGATCGGCGTCTTTGAGACAGATTGTGACTTTTCCTGCTTTTACCGACCGCAGTTGACGTGTTTAAGATTGTTGTTTGTGAGCTTGCAACTTGCAGAAAGTTTAGAAACTCAAACTGCAATAGATGAAAGCTCGTTTTTCTAAGAAATTGTCCTATCCCATTGACAGAGTGTCTACCATTTCTCACCTCACCGCTTGATGTAATCAGATCTCGCTGACTTTTAATCCTTTTAACCTTTCCCCCCTCCGCTCGCTGCAACAACTCGCTGAAAAGATCTAATTGAATTTTCAAACTCGTGCATCCTCGAACAGAACGATTAATGCTGCTAGCAAGATTATGGCCGGATAAGATCACAAACCCCAACCTCCGCTTCTAACTTGTTCGTCTCACCCGGGTCATCCGCTGAGGCAGAGAAAACACATTTGACGATCGACGATCGATTTTTCACCCGCGCAACGATGTGATTGCAGCAGCAGCAGCAGCAACAGCAGCCGCATCAGGCAGAATCACTGCACCGCACTCTCTCTCATTCCCGCTGCTATTTCAATTCCGTGCGCATTATTCTTCCAAATCGCTTCCATATATTTCCCTCCCATCGCCCATCTGGCGGGGGCCATTTAAAGCCTGGCCTGGGTCGCGTCACGAACCCCGTACGAAAAAGGCCAGCAACAACAACAAAAAAAAGCGTAACGGCAAGCGATCTTATCGGCCGGCGAATCGACTGAAGATGATCTCGGGTTACATTTAGCTGTTCGGATATCATTACAGCAGCCGGCAGTACCGAGCACATCGCGCTCTATTCCGACCGCGTCCGTGCGCTGGTGGCGAATTGGAATAATAAAGTTATGCGCACTGGTGTCGGTCCGAGATGCCGGAGAGGGTGGCTCGTGTGGGCCTGTCCCGCGCACGGTAGGACATACCGATCGGAATGGGGAAGGGGGACCAAAAACTTAAACGTTTCACTAGGCTGCGCACCCGGCTGGTACCGGGTTTTAGGTGTTCAGCTGCTTTTCGACTACCGGCCGAGGGCACTACGCCTGTTCCTAAACCGCTGCTGGTTCGGTGATTCGAACGAGTGCAGACCATGCGCAGATGGAGCGGGGCACGGTGGATGGATGGAATTTATGATCCACCAGAGTCAAACCCCCGTAGCATATTACCCTCAAGACAGGCCGAAGCGTTCCAGTTATTGCTGTTTTGCTGTTATAAAGTGCTTTTAACGACTCTTTTGAGCTAACCAGTTTCACTCTCTGGTGTGCTGCGATGTCGAAACGTGTTAAAGGAGGAGAATAGTTTTGCAGCCACGCGATCAAACGCTAACGTGACCGCAAGCGCAACTGCGGTCTTATCGATAGGTAAAACATGCTATGCGATGGGTGAGCGCTCGTTTAGCACTGACTGGGCTACTACTTTCAGGGACACGGTTTTTTTTTTGGGAAGCAGGTACCGTTTGGGCTGCATCGTGATATTCCCTTTTGACCTCGGTGCAATCGTTTCGCGCTCTATTAGTGTCGTTTAGTGGAGCGTGTGGGGTAGGTATCGAGGACAGTTTGTGAACTCAAATTCAACGATCACGTTAATAGGTACAAATGAGTCGATCTGATTCGAGGTCTTTTCTTCCTCTTTGAGTATCATTTGTACCTAAAATTTAATTTAATTTGTTTAGATTCTAATATTTTTGTCATAAAATGATACCTAATACCTTTGTGATATCTTTTCAGATGGCAACATTAAACTAAAGATCATGTTTTATAAATGTTGAAATTCAACGAAGATAAACTTAAGGTATCGTAGAGTCCCCTGTAAAGCAGGAAATGGATTATAAAGCCATCACAGTTTATTCTGCACCGAAAGTGCAAACCCAATAACAATCCACTTCATTTACATTGTCTCAATTGAATAGTGCCATCAACTTTATCACACCTTTTCGCGACCTTTTTGCAGCTGTCGATCGTTTTGTGCTTGCCCTCCATCGGGGGAAAAGGGTCACCATCGCCGGGAGCTTCTATTCTTCACCGTTTGCAATGTTCGAGCACTGCGCCCGAAGCTGTCCGGCTGGCCAGAAGCATCGGGCAAGCGGCACAGTTCGCAAATCGTTCGCACCAAGGCAGCTGCTCGGGCAGGTCAGCTTCAGCAGGCTCCCGGCGGCAGTAATGGTCAGAAGTCGTAGCCGTTAGGTCACCTAACTGATCGCCAGCAAAAGGTCGCACCGAAGTTGATCTTCCGGATCTGAAATGGCAAGCGATAGGGTAAGAATTTAGTTCGGTACTCATCTGTAGCAAACATCCATCGGAGCGAGTGAGATGGACAGCAAACCCCGTCAAGAAGACGTTCCATGGCAGAAGTTCACTAAATGCTGACGGCATTCTTGGCTATAAGTCACTGTTCCGAGCCAGTGTCCGAGTCGTGGCGTTGAGGTGAAAGTTCGGACGTCTCCGACCGACCCCGAGCACAGACGCACACACAGACACACTGCAAGCAGTTCAGAGCATGGCATGGCCTTCAGCCTTCTGTCGAAACGACGTGACCCATTTTGGAAACGACTAGCGAGATGTGGTTGTTGTTGTTTCGTTGGATCTTTTTTTTTTTTGCAGTCACCATTCTCGTCCCCCGGCAAAACGCGGATCGGCTTCATATCGTACCGCCCTCTGGTGGTCAAATTACCGTACCTGCAATCGACACCCATTTCCTCCGCATGGTTTGCCTTCACCGTCACCACACCCTTTACAGCATCCTCCTTCCTCGTCACAAATACGGGTCAGATTTCAATCAGCGATGCTTTCAACGCACGGCCGCCCCGCACAGAATGACAAGCGAAATCATCTGTGGCAGAATCTAATGATTATGCTGCGCATAGTGACCACAACAACATTGATTCGCGCTCGTCAGTCGTTCGTCCCCCGGGTGCCCCAGTGCCAGCACGCATTGCATAACCCACGCACCACGTGATTCGGGTCGCGGTTTCGAAGGCGCGCGACTAAACACAATGCACTCGCTGGAGGATTCTGAACCAATCAAACCGGGCAACCGGAGCAATACAACCACCCTCGCCCAGGGCGTTATGCAAGCGCCAGCGAACGCGTGCGATGCTGAAAAGTCGGGTGTTTGTGAAAATTGTTATGATTATAATTTAATCAGTTCAGGCTGCTTTGCGGGTCGTAACAATCGGCCTTTGGAGCTGCTTTGGGACGTTTCAAACGCATTGGCGCATTTGACGGGCCCTCGTAGGACACCGTCTCTTATTAGCCACTTTGAGATCGATCGCGACGTCACTGGTACGCACTTTCAAACCGATCGGTCAATCGGTTGGGGAGTGGAATTCAATAAGCTTTTGCTTTATGGCGCGTGTAGAGCTTGTGGCTCGTGGAGGGCGCACAGGGTATCATACACCCTCAAACGCTAGACGGATCGTTTGAATCCGACACAATCCAATGACAATGCATCTCTTACGCATAATGCGTTGCGCGAGGGGGAGTAGACCTCTTTTGGACAGAAATGTCACGTCTCGTCTAGTGCGTCTGAAAAGAGCCACGCTAACGCATGGGGTGGAGCACGGGCTTAATTCGCTGCGCTTATCTCGGCGCTGGTTGGATGGAAATGTCTCAGCTGGGGCTTTAGAAGTTGCATTTGCAGACCGTCGATGTCACGATTAGCCGTTCAATTTCAATTCTCCCCCATGATGTGATGCACATCAAATAGGGTGGCGTCTGGTTAAATGTCAAATGTGGACATCATTGTGGAGCTCATGCTGGAGGACACTCTTGCAAGAGAGAGAGGAACATGAAAAACCGCCACCTAAGTGAGCGATGGTTCACGCATATCTTGTGTCCTCCGAAAGCGGATCCACTCTATTTCTAACCTCACTCAATTACACCACAAACAAGATCACAAAACCGCACCCGACCAGACAATGGACGGTCGTACCGGGTATGGTCACTCATAGCGAATCGGTCTGAATGATGATTTTCGGGTTTCTTTGGGATCTGAAGATCAACTTCATCTCGTCTTAACCAGGTAGTGATCAAGTTGCCTCCGTCCGCCTCACTTACCCGAAGCCCGCTCCCGACATTGGTCAGACGGTGATGCTGGCTTGGTTAAGCGGTTAAGTAGCGTGTAAGTGGATATTGTTATGCATTTGCCGAAAGCGCTTCCCTCCCTCAGCAAAGAACGGACAACCATAACAACAACAACAACGATACACACAACAGCAACAAAAAATGAGCTCAACTTCAAAGTGTACCACTCTGTTGATCCGACATTGGTTCCTCCCTCTGCCGGTGGCTCGGGATTACCACATTGGGGGGGAGGGGAAGTTAATTTATAAAGATTAATTACCACGATACGGATGCGGAATCTAGGTGTGAGTTTATTATTCCATCATTTGTCATTGTCCGGGTGTGCGCGGGTGCGTCACTATTTGGGTAAAGCTTGCTCTGAGTTGGTTTGAACGGCGTTGTTTTATCGTTTCTAATATCGCTATCCCCTTATTCTACACTCAGTTTATTGACAAAACAGCGAGAACACATTAGTGGAATCCTTGCCAGAACACACCACAGCAACTACAATGTAAAACCGATCCGAGCCCGAGTGTTTGTGGGAACACTTTGGGGGTTACCTATTGACCCCCTGCGGCGGGGCAGCTGAAGCAGTTTGGTGCGCCTTTTCAAACGCTTGACCTTTACTTCCTGCAGGGTACGGGCTCCGATCTAACCTGGGCGTGCTTCCCTGCGGAGGGTTTGGGCAGAAATTATGGCATCAAACGCGGGTGCCCTTCCAGACGGCAGCAGCAGCAGTAATGCAGGAAGTGTAGCAATCCCGATTGTGTAGCAAACTGCAGCCCCCATACTGCGCTCACCCCGCAAGCATAGCTCACGACTTGCGCCGATTGCGCTTCTGGGCTGGCTGGAGCTGCCGCTGCCGAAACGGTGGCTACGTCGGGTGGAAGAGCTCACCCCGGAACAGGAGCGCAACCCGTGGGGACAGAGAACACCGTGCGTTCCGCGCTGCTACTGCTGGGTCGTTGGAAGACAATATGCCGTCTAGATCGATCAGCGGCGCGATGCGCGACAGTGTAACCGATTGCATCCATTCCGGGTTTGGGGTCGCGGGGGAGCTTCCGTGTGTTCCGTGAAATTTATCGTCGTTATATTTCTGTCATGATGTCATACAATGCAAGATATAAGGCAAACTGTTTTTTTACTGCTAAATGTTCAAAGACAACAGAGATCGTTGCATTTCGTTGGAGTTGGTTGGAGTTCGTTGGAGTTATAGACATTAAAGCATCTTATCTCATCCTACAGTTGAACGGGTTGGAACAAAGTGAATTCCGACTTAATCAACACAAAATATGGTAATCATTCTTCTATTTTAAAAGGTATGTAATGATAGTTCAATTATTTTAATTGATATTCCACTCTCTTACTTGCTGCGTTAAGGACATAACCTAAATTTCATTTGATAAAAAGCAATGACCAGCGACAAAAAGCAATAGCAATTGGTGTACCCCTACAACTAGTTTCGTAGTTATATTTATGCTAAATATCTCCCGCAAACACGCTCAATGCTTAAGTTCCGGCAGCAGCTCGGCTGTCCGATTTCCAACAGTGCACAGCATCAAACCAAACGGACCCAACTGCCCGCCCTATCGCGGGTGTAATAATGTATCCTAGCGGTGCTGTGATAAAGAGTGCGCGATACAGTCCACGACCACGCCACCGCACGTGGGGGGGACACACTCACCGGTATCCTAACGAATGGCGGTGGCTGACTGTTTTTATTGCCCTACCGTCACTCGCGAGCGGTGTCTAAAGAGTGTGTCGAAATATTTTCCCATTTCTTGAAATTGTTTTATCAAAACAACATGCTCCGCACAGCGAGACCAATGATACCTATGCCTATGTACAATGCTATCTCGTTAACGTATGGAGCAAGCCAGCCAGAAGGGTTGTGGAAACCTACTTCATCGTTATTAGATTATTGAATTGCAATTGCAGAGGCAACGCAATAGCCCAAGATAGCCCCATAAGCAACAGCCCCATTTCGGACTAGTCCAGTCCAGTCCGATTGCTGTCGCCTTTGCGGCCGGAGTTTGCGGAGGAGTTTTGCAGCAAAACTTATGGACTTTATCTAGCATCCACGCTCTAGTCGCCCGCTGTAGTACGGCTTTTCTTCGCCGAGCGATCGCAACCCTCCAGCCGAACAAGGAAGATTACATCCGATCGTAACAAAAGAAAATCTTACAATGTTTACGATCGCGGGTACGATATTAAAAGTTCATATTTATGGAAGATGACTTTCGAAGTGGAAGAAAGTTCGCGCAGTCTAGCTGTTACTTCCCCCTGTTTTTTTTTTTTATTATTGTTGTTCAATGTGTCGCATAAAGTGTCCGTTCGGTTTTGCAAAGATGCATAGCGCGTGATCTAGCCGAGATCTTCACCAACGCTAGGATCGCTTTGCCGGATCCCTCGATCCCTGCAAACACCGGGCATGCCCAGTAAAGCATGGCGACACCGTGCCTACGGCGCATGTGGTTCATTGTCTCCGGTCCGACCCGGCCGAGCCGCATCATATTTTGTCCGGAACGTATGAATTTACGATACAAGCAGCAGCAGCAGCAGCAACAGCTACGAAGCTGCACGGAAAATAGAGAATCGCAGCGATCGCGTTTGCATCGCCTCTCGATTTATGGTGCTCGGGGGAAGATAATTTTGCCCTCCGAAGAAGTGCAGCCAACTAAATCCACCTCTAGGGACAACAGCACCCACCGGGGGGAGGGAGGAGTGTCGGCGATGAGCGGCGGAAAGGGATTGAAATATTGTTTTAAAATTTACATTCAAACCCTCTACCGAACCGTTTGTCACACAGTGGCTGGAACGCTCGATCCCATAACTCATGCCACTCTATCATCCTGATCATGATCAATTACTTCTATTGCTTTCCAATAATGCAGTACCCAACCGGTAACGGCACAAACCGGTGGCAATGGCTTAATTAACGACTTTATTATAATATCAATTCACCAATGCACCAATAGTAAGGTTCCAGCTCCATCACAGACCCTACCGGGTGCTCGTAGACTGACCTCCCACAATATAAGTGAACGATTGGAATGAATCTACTCCGGCCGGTGGCGCCCTTTTTGCATAAGCATGATGGATGACTTTTGGATTTGAAGTATGTTCTATTAAACTGCGCTAGACGGCTTATGCGGCCGTGCATTCTACATTGTTGCCAGCACTCAGGGCAGGGCTGTATCGACAAACCCACCTCCCAAAAGTCCCATGTGTGAGGTGTTGATTAATATGCGCACAAACAAACGATACCGAAAGCATTCTTTGCAATTACGGTGCAGTTTTAAATTGTCGCACAAGAGCTGCTTGGAGTGGGACTGTGTGTGTGATGCGTGGCGCTTAACTTCCGCTAACCGTTCACCTGGAAGGAGTGTGAGCTGGTCCGCATTCCTAATTGAGTGAGGCTGTGGTGAGTCGGTGTGCTCGCTGACTTCATGCCGGGTTCCCTCGAATGCGGATGCGTTTGTCCACCAACGACATCCACCATGTAATATCTGAGTGATCCAAGCTTGAAGTTGTTCTAGTTGCGCACTAAAAAGAAAGGTGAAGTGTTTCTTGTAGCAAATGAATCACAGAGTGGGTGGAAAACGTAATTGTCCGTAGGAAGTTAGGGGTCAGGTTTAATGCTGGACAATGATAGGTACCCCATCATTTATTTATTTATTTATTTATTTCATATATAAACCGACGGACCATCGTGTCTAATCGGCAACCTTATAATTAAATTAAGGAGCATATAAATAAACATCTAGTTATAAGCAAACATTACATGTGACGTAGACGCAATTTCTCCTTGAACGTGGAAGTAGACATACTAAAATCGAACAAATCTAACACTTCATTGAACTCGAGGGACATACGTATAATAGGGT
>SIXB01002976.1:0-24828 GCA_007018985.1 Anopheles bwambae
TAATAATAAAAAACGATAATAATAAAATAATAATAATAATAATAAAAATTATAATACAGTTAATTATAATAATAATAATAATAGTAAAATAATAATAATAATTATAATAATACAAAAATAGAATTGATAATAATAATAACAATAATAATAATAATAATAATAATAATAATAATAATAATAATAATAATAATAAAAATAATAATAATAATAATAATAAAAATAATAATAATAATAATAATCAAAATAATAATAATAATAATAATAATAATAATAATAATAATAATAATAATAATAATAATAATAATAATAATAATAATAATAATAATAATAATAATCAAAGTAATAATAATAATAATAATAATAATAATAATAATAATAATAATAAATAAATAACAATGAAAATATCAAACAGGTTACCAGTGTCGTCCTACAAACTTGTTTGATTATCATATGTTGTGTATAGTGTTTTACTTTAATTTGTGTATCAAAACTCATTTTCATGATTCTGGAGCAGCATTATCCACGAAAAGCTTTAACGTATTTCTGATGAGTTAATTATTATTCGCATAGCATCATTATACTCAACAGCAAGGCTCCTACCACATCAGAGAGGCATCCAGCAGTGGCGCAGATTTTATGCAGAATCGGTTTCCCCCCTCTCATCGTCTGCTTTTCCTACCTTAATCTTCTAAAAAAACACACACATAAATTTTTTACACAGCGCTTTATAATAGCCCCATAATAGCATAAAAGCTTTCAATCTGCATTTTCTTCCCATCCCTCTTGGGCGACTGGCCCTTTCCCCCTCGTCCTTTGGGCGAATGATTGATGATAGACAAATTAATTGCGGCTCTTTGACTGCACGATGGCTTCAGCAAGCGCAAATTAATTGATATAAATAACAATCATCCCCGCCGCTGTGGCGGTCGATCCCTCCCTTCCCAATGGCTCCCGGTTTTCGTTCCTTTTGCAAGATGATCCACTGTATCCAGTTCCATTATTACCACAAGGCTGTTTTCTTTTTTGCTACTGATGTCTGGACTCCAAAGTACAGTGGTTCTAGCCAGACACGGGAAGGTTTTTATCTTTCACGCAGCAGGGTGGAATTTCAGAAAAAAATTATAAATTTGCAGCGAGTCCTTGGGAAGTTATGACCTTCAATATTAGCAGAAAGCCTTGAAATGTTTCACAAAATTTAAAAAATTGCTTTTGTTTACACTACTACAGCTAAATGATTTAGGATATTTTACAAAAACATCACAAAAAAACATATTGATTTATCCTAATACTTTAGCTTTCGATGATGATGGGCGCAACGATTTAAAATTTGCTACCGACTGTGTGTAATTTTCGCACCGCCAAAAACTTAAAAGCACAATAAGCTCAAACCACCCAAGCGATGCTCATGTTACTCCGCCTCTGTGTGTGTGGCGGTGTGGCGCTTCGGCAAGAGATCAGTTTTGTTTGTTTACTCCTATCCTTTTCTAGCAGTTTTGTGTGAATCTTTCCCCCTTTTTTTTTGCTGAACCGACTCTCTTTTCCACTCTCCAAATCGATTTCGTCTCCGTTGTCCAGTGTGTTTAAAGCTTTTTTTTGTTTTGTTTTATTCAAACCGTTTTCATATTCCTAACCTACACCCTTTCTCTTTCCCGCAGCTGTTATCTTGTGTTTCATTTTCCTTCCTTCTTTTCATCCCCGTTTGCCTTTCTTCTTCGTCGTCCCCCGAGTGGTGTGTACCATTTTTTTCCCACCCGAACCATTGCTCAACCCCGGGTGTGCCGTAATTTTCTTCATCATCTCGGGCCGGCCGCGGGACGACCGATGTGGGCATGAGCAGGGAAAAGCTTCGACCCCTGCGCGCTCGGTCGGACGGCCGCCGTTGCTACGTTGCGTTTTTGGTCTTCGGTTTGGTTCAACAACAACGGGCAACCGGCAGCCCAAAAGTTGTAGCCCCTCTGATGGCTTTATAACCGTGTTTGTGTGCCTGTGTGTGTGCGCAGAGCAGTTGAACACGCGGTCGGCAAAATTGCCTTTGATCTTTGCCGAGAAAGTGAGTGTGCGCCAGCAGCCACCGGGACCACGGGCAAACCAACCCGGGGGACGGCAGCGGGGTTCTGGTTTGCCCAGATTGGAGGAAGTTTGCTGGGCGACAGACACGGTCCCAGTTCCAAATAAGCGCTTTTCGAACAAAAAATAATCGTGAAGGAAATTGACCATTTTTCCTTACAGCTGTACGCGTGTGTGTGTGTGTGGCTGCTTATGTCATTTTCTACTGATGAAATTATTTATCAATTTCAAGAGCTTGATAATGTCAGTCCCGCACCATGGATGCCTGGACCCGCATTGGCTGAGGAAATGGAAATATTTTACACCGGATCGTAAAGCTTTATTGATTAAATCACACTTGCGGGTTTCATAGCCATATCTAAACCTTAATTGTTCGTAGCTGCACCGGGGAATGGGGTCGGGTCCAGAAATGATTTATTGGAACGATAGAGAAGAAATAGGTGATCCCGAAACAGTGAGATCAACATACGTAGACAAAAAAAAACGTAAGGGGAGGTGAGAAATTCGGTCAGAATGCGGACAGTTTCCTGTCACCGAAACGTTGCGCCGTAAATCAATTTTCCCCGATTTTACGGTAAAATACGACTCAGTGAAATAGGAACTCACACGCATGCGATAGATTTATTTTTTGGTTTTTGGTTTCACATTCACAAAGAATTGGGACAGCAAGTTCAGATAAAAGCTGTGACACATATTTCCCTGCTGACAGTTGACAGCAGGGACAGTTGATCACTGTAGAATTCCAAGCTTTACTCATTTATGTGTAAAATAACACCGAATAAAATATTATAAAAAATAAAGAATTAAGTAGCTCAAACAAATCTCCACAATTCTTCCCAGAACCGATTGAATCGTCAGACGAAGCTGTAAGCTAATTAAACGAAACACGGGCTCGAGCGGGGAAATAATTAAGTTGTTACTACACCGCGCAGCCGCCTGCCGGTCGATTGCTCAATCGAATAAAATGTAATAATTACGGCCCTGCGACGCAACGCTAAGGGTAGGGAGTTCCCGAAAACCAACCCACAATTGTACCGCCCCGAGCCCCGAATGCCAACCGTAACAAATTGCGGGGTAAGCTTAACGAAATCGGAGAGCAAGAAAAAAAAACGACAACTGAAGAAAATGGTGAAAACCCAAGAAAAGCAAAAAAAAAAAAAGACTCGGGCCCTTTCGGTGTCCGCCTTTGAGCGAGCGGCCTGTGAAGAAGATGTAACTTTTAGACCGTGTCCAATCTGCATTATTGTGGCCATTTTGGAGTCTATCGTGGGATTGAGTTTGTTTTTTTAAATGATTTTTTTTTTCTAATATAGGAAAGAAAACTTAGGGGGACCCTTATAGCAGGGGAAAAGATTTGGAAACGTTTTATGGTCACACTCGTACAGCCACATGATCGGCAAGATCGTTCCATGTTTGAAAATATGAGTTCTATTCCTCGTGTTTCTGCTCTCCAAAGATGTTTACTTTGGAACTCATCATCTAGCTAGCTTAAAATAGTATCTGGATAAACTCAAACTAGATTCACGATGTAAAGATCATCAAAAATGCCCGGGTTGTTGATTTGAATCTCTTCAGAGCTGAATTTGAAGTGAACTGAAGCAAAGTGGTTTAATTGGGAATGATTAAATCAATTCGAAAAGCCAATCAAGGGCTTAAGGCAAGTGTATGATGTTCAGGGCGAATTCAGTTCTTAGATCTAATAATTACTGAATATAAACAAACAATCACGCGTTCAAAACAAGCGTATTTCAGAAGTGCTAAATATTAATGAATGAGTCTATTGAATCCTACAAAGAAATTGGGATCTTTCAACATGAAGAGTTAATGTCATAAAATTCAAACAAGATTTTATTTTTTTGCAGAATCGAAGTCTACAGCATCTTCAAGTACTAAATTTACATTGTACTCAGTTGAATCCTATGTGTTTGTCAGCTTTATTCGGAATTTCATCCTAAAGCTTCACCAAACGATTCTTGAATTCGTCCTAACTCAAATGTCGAACAACTTCCTAATAGATATCCCCTAATAATAAAGTCCAATACCTTCAAGTCTGGAGTAGCTTAAGCAATACAAAAAAGCCGTCCCTCCTTTATAAAACAAAATCTTGAGTAGCTGCAGGCCATTGTGATGAAATAAGGCTAATTCTTTACACGCACATTGTTGAACGATTGCAGACTTATGGGCTGGAACTGAATCCTATTGAAAGCAAAATATTTTATATTTTATATTTTCCAAAAACTAGCACAAGGCTTCAAATGACTTTGGTGAACATATTGCAAAAAAAAGATCTATAAATACGATCATTTTGCTTGTTCAAAGTTATTCGGAGTAATCAATGTATTAAATAAAAAATGTTGTGACCAGCGATCGATTTCAGAAGGAACCAAGAATTGGTTAGCCACTACTTCAATTTACTGCTGAAAAGCTGGAAAGAAAAGCTGACTGTATTTATTTCGACAAATTAGCAAAAAAGACAATCCGTCAAAATTCACTCATGTGATTGACACGCAGTACGAAGAAACACAATAAAGGGGGACTCGAGTACGTTTCACTTATACGGCGTTACCCTGTATATGACTCACTTACTTAAGATTCATATTCACAACTCTTTCTGAGAATCAGTCTACGATAGCTCTATCGCTTTCTAAAACTGTTTTACGCAATGTATTTCACAGTCCCCTGGATTTGTTTCTCAGGATGACATAACCGACTGAAGCATATGTGCCTTAACTATCCCTAATTGCTAAGTTACTCCAAGTCTTCAAATCATTATGCTATCAAAGACAATTAACCCACGTCCCACAGAATCAAAGATAAGCTTCATTCTTTGAGATTACAACTCAGGCTACAAATTGTATAGCGTGACAAGTTTCAGACGAAATCCACTGCCTACACATATATCATTCGTTAAGGCATCCAAAAATCGTGACAGTTCTAATCCAACCCCTAAACCACACCCCACAGACTACTATAGCTATGTGTGTCCGTTCGATACAGTGCCTTTCGTTCAATCACTTCCACCCCCGTCAATCAACTCAATCCATCAATGAATCTCAACGTTTTTGCCCCCCTCCACACACCAAGTTATAACTAAATCGATACTGAATCGATCGATCGATCGTTACCACACGTAACCGTGACAGCGAACCGATCCGGGGTGTTGATGGTGTGATCACGAAATGACGTTAATCACCTGGCATTCGATTTGGAGTCGGGCAACCTACATTAGAATTCAACGCCGGTGGCCAAGCCATAATGGCGTTTTGGAATGGTTGGTGATTGAATTAATACAGAAAAAAAACAAAGCCTCACTGGTTGGGGAAGGCAGATTGATCGACGGGGCACGCACCGTACCGTGAGGTAGACATTTCGATCGAACCGTTCAATTACGGCCCAAGCCAGATTGGAGTTATAAAACGGTTAAGCTACACATGAAAAGCTGAAACTCTGAAATTATTTATTGCACATATAATCCCTCCGATCGCTACACGATCGCCCCGAGAGCGGGCGCAAAGTGTACCGAAACCGATATGACCTCATCGCACAAGTGCCTTTACTTTATCCATGCTCTGTCTGCGGCCAACAGGACCAGCAGGACCGTAAAAGTCAAACAAGAAGTGCGGAAAGGAAAGAAATGAAACCCAGCAACACGTTCTTATAAATGTAATCTCAATTTAATGAGACTTTTATTTGTGACTCGAATCGCGATCGCTGATGGTCTGAAAATTAAGCCCGTCTCGTCGTAAAACCCGTCATTAAAATTTGAGTGGACAGGAGGGGGGAGGGTGAGAGTATTTTGCTTTCTTTGGGCACGGGCATGAACGGGGAACGGTATCAATTTTCGTACCGAGAGAAGTGCGATCGCATTTATTTTTCTTTCCTACGGAAAGGAAATTTCGAGACGTTGCGAAAGCTCTGCTCAGTGGATAAAGCTTTGCAATTTGAAAAAAAAAAAAACGGAGCAAGGAAAAAAAAGGTTTGTATGATTTTATTATAAAAACGAAACAAAAAATGTGCTCCACACAATTCCAATCAGTGCCAAATTGAATAAGCGCAAACCCCGCAAAGACGGAAAGGAGCCCAGCTTTAAAATTCACACAGTACTTTGAATGCAAATAAAAAAGAAAGCATAATAAAAGGTACATAAAATCACTAAAATTAACAATCTTCTTAGAGAGCAGGATTTTGTTGCTGGCCTTTTTCTCTTTCTCCCCCGGCACCGCCAGGACGAAAGAAGCACAACACATCGAGCAACGGTTGCGCCGTTCGTTCTCTGCTTTGTTTTGCTTATTTCAACGATTTTTTGGCATCATTTTTTGCCAGTGTGTGTGTGTTTTTGTTGCTGACCTGTCTCTGTTTGATTTCCCCGTCCGTGCGTCCGCACTAATGTGAAAAGAGATTCGCCACCGAGCTCCCGGTATTTGTTGGTTTTAATTAATATATTCCGAACCAAATTATCTCCCGATGCCCGATGTTCGATAATCGTCATCATCAACAAGAAGAACATCATCATCAGCGTGGTCGCCGCCGTCGTCGTCGTGGTCGTCGTTATCATCATAAAACAAACGGGAACGATTTGGCCGCGAGCATAAAGTGGCTTTAGAGTGGACGAGACACAGGAAAAAAAGGAGGGAATAACACATTTTAAACCCTCGCACCGAGGAAACGAAAGGGAACAGCACCGTATGGGGTGGAGAAAGAGGTCTCTTGCTTTATTTTTTGTTTGTTTGATTATTCAAGAATCTGAACCGACGACGGGTGAGTCGCTTGCGCACGGGATCCCGGGGGTCGTAATGGTTGAAAGATTATGGGAATTAATTAATGTGTTTTTTTTTCGGGTTTCCGCTCTTTGGTGCCTTCCGTTCTGCTAGACCTCTAGAGCAGGGATGGCAGCAGTGTGGATGCGCACTGCCGGTAGCAATCACGGGCATGCTTCCCCCGACAGACTAGGCGGACGTGGAGGGCTTGTGTGAAATGGTCGGTCATATTTGCCTACGATCACGGATGATTTGAACAGGTTCATTTTTTTTTCGTTTAATTTCCGAACACATTATCACCCAGGAAGTTGTAGGAAGCACGTTCTTGGCTATGGAAGCGATGGTTCGTTTGTCCATTGTAAATATTAGATTCTTTTTATTTGTCAGTAAAATCAACACAGGAGGACGCTTGCTTTGCGGGATCGTTCAACCGCGAAGGTGAGAGGATCCTTTTGCTTTTTGATCCTTGAAAGTGGTAGCCTCCTGGTTGAACCCTTCATATATAGAGAGAAAGAGAGCAAGTTTACGTAAAGTTCTTTAAATAAATCCTCATATTTTCTGCTATTACAATATTGAAATTTAAGAAAAGAGATTTGATTGAAACTCCAACGGCTCTAGCCACATTCTTCCAATAAAAATCGTTAATTTGTACAGTTTATTATTCTTAGTATAGCTTCGTATCAATAAAAAAAACTGTAGATTTTGTACAATTGTAGATCAGAACGATGGAATTGTATTTGCCCGTGTAATTGCGATGTTAAAGGCCGATGTTGTACGTTACAAGTCTTTTTTACATGGAGTTTGACACTTGGCAGCTGTAATTATGTCAACGTTCCATATAAAACCCGACTCCAAACTGCCAAACCTCAGATTTGCAGTTCAGAATATTTCAGTGTGAAAAAATATGCAAAAACGCAAATTTGTCGCAGGCCCAATCAGGTTGCCTTTGCAATTATTGAATTTGTTTGGCTGTATCTTTAATACTTAATACGAAAGGTTAAAACTTGTTTGAATCGATAATTTTTAATTTATTCAAAGTACTATAACCCTCTTCAAAATACAAAAAAAAAGAAAACATAATTGTAACTGATATATGGATAGAACCCGGATGAAGAATATGGTTCCTCTGACAGGCTGTAATTTCAAATTTCTGGCTTAAAGTATAGAAAGGACCAATGTGCTCAGAAAAATAGATAACTGAGTAAAAACGGATTTGCATGATGCAAGGACCAAAATCAATCATTGAATAATAGCTCACAATGTAGATACTACGTAAAAACTACAATTTCTAAAATAAAACAGCACAAATATGATATTCTGAAAAAATTATTGGGGGCCTTCACGATTCTAGTAAGTTTTTTGTATGGAGTTTGACAGTTGGAGGCTGAAATTATGTAAACACTCCATACAAAACCACACAAAAAACCAGCCTGCAATTTTCAGGTTAGATTATTCTAGCCACAAAGCTAGAATTAGATTCGAGAAGCTGCTCGAAAACACGGTTTTGTTTACATTTATACCAAGGTGCATTAAAGAGATCAGGTGGTGGAATCTAGAATCAAAGTGTTTGTAGTCCTGGTGGACTCATGGTATGTTTTTTAAAACCAAATTTGAATATCACTCTTTGACAGGACGGGTGAAAACTTTTACTCCAACGAGCTTTCTGGAGGCTTGACGAATACTCAAAACATTCATAAAATCTTCATTCAGAAGCAGAAGCAAAAAATTAGCATTCTAAATTCATACACCTTGGGATAAACCCACCTGTATATTATACTCACTTAGATAGCTGCACGAAAACTGCTATACAATGCAAACAGCTGACAGGCTGAAATTTCAGCCTACGAACTTAAAACGGAAAGGGTCCCATTATCGGAGTATATCACATCAGTTTCCTATTTGGAGCACTATTTCGAAACTATGAAACTTAACGTTAAACTGATAAATGCATATAAACAAGACATGACGTGACACTATGCTAAGCAAATCTGCACTGAAGTGCTTTGCGGAATTTAAATATTACTTATTTTTGAAATTTAATATGAGTTATTGGAAATAGCAATAAAGGGTTACAGGATTACCTAGGTCCTTGAATATTGTGGTCCAACATAGGTCCTAAGTCCAATATAAAAAAGGTATGATACTTTGAGAGCCCCTTTGTAATACACAATTTTTGTTATGTTTGACAAATAGTCAAAAAATGAAATTGAAACACTTTTTAAGCTACTGTTATAGTTATACAGTTGCACTATAAGAATTCCGTTCTCTTTCTAGCCCTAGCCAAATGTATTCAACTAAAAGCAGCAATCTCCATTCAAGGGTTGAATGTGAACCTTAATAAACACACCACACACGAAACCTTCGACCAGGTAAGACCGGTAGCTAATGTTGTTTTTTTTTTTGGTAGACTGCAAACGAAAACCGGTAAGTCGAGTGGCTTGGTTTGCAGGACATTAGCACATTCATTACGCAGGGAGTCCGGAGCCCACATACACGAACGGCAACAACGGATAAAAAAAACGAGTCAGGGGCAACAGGAGATATAAAAAAAAATAACAACACATGACCAACCTCCCAGTGCAGCTGATTGCCCGCTGCAACGGCAAACTCCGGTAGCAGTAGACGAAAGAAGACCGAACAGAAGAAAAAAAAAACCACCACCACCAACCAGGCAAAACCCTAAGCAAACACCAGCAGCTCCAAGCTATTTCCAGTGGAGTGTTGTTGTTGTTTTTGTTTTCGGTTCGCTTCCCCTCTTCCCCACAACTCCCACCCTGGAAGGATGTTCGTTTTACGAGTGTTTATTTTATTGCACCTGCGGCCACCGGTGAAGGGCCGCACCTAAAGTACCCTTCTGGTCGTTCTCTGGCTACTGGTTCGTTCGTTGGCGGGCACAATAAATTCATTCCCGCGCTACATTTCGGCCTGGTCTGCAGGTGAGCAGGGTGTTGTAGTTGCGTGCGTGTGTGTGTGTGTGTGTGGCAAATAAGGCACACACCACCTAAGAGCACGATCTATAAACTTGCATCTGACATCAGCAGGAATACTAATTTGCGTAGTTGCGGTGTTGAGATGCAGTACCGTTTTTTCTCTTTCGCCTTCACCCAGACCCGGTGCCACATGCAAGTGCAATATAAAAACCACACAAGCAGAGAGCGGTGGGTTGAACGGCGAACGAAAGCGAAAATTGCACTCACTAACGATAATCTGACGGTTATTGATTTGCGGCGAGAGTGAAGCGAAAATTTACGACCCAATCAGTGCACTATCGGGCGAGATAAGATTAGTGTCGGACGTGACGGATATTGAAACACCTTAGTTTTCTAACACCACTGGGTCGGTGCCGCATGCGCACGGTGGTCCTGCTGGCCAACCTTAATGGTTTAACACATAAAACTATGGATATCGGTAAATCAAACGCTTATTAGGAGCACGGGTTAATATGTGAAAGGAGTTGCTGGTATTTGTTTTGGAATTCGCATTTCGAGCGTCTTTGCTTGGTTACAAAAGGCGCTTTTATTACAAATTGAGCAGCTTCCTTTACAATACAGACATTGTAGCTAAAATGTAACTTAAAGCTTCAACCGTTTGGCACAGTTTAAATTTGACAAAAGGCTTAAAATACTACAATATTCGTAAACAAGATTGGAAATGAACCACAATCAGAAAAGACGTTAATGATCTTTACATAAGTTAAGGTTCGGTTGGATGACATACCAAAGCATTCTAAGTTAGAATGTCTAAATATCAAGGATTTCTTTATTTATCATTTTGATAACTGGTATTGCAATTAAACGAACCATTAGGGTGGAATGAAAAATATAGTAAAGATCACAATTATCGCTAGATTGGGTTTGGTTTCAGAAATCCACATTAAATCTATCATATACTATTATGAATTATTACTAACTTTCTTATCGTCAAGATGATTAAAAGGAGCTAGGAGGTCAGCCGGTCTCGTAGTACAGTTTGTCAACTCGTACGACTTAACAACATGCCCGTCATGAGTTCAATCCCCAAATAGACCGCGCCGCCATACGTAGGACTGACTATCCTGCTATGGGGGGAACCAATTAGTCACTGAAAGCCAAGTCCACAAGTGGGTACAGGCAGGCCTTGACCGACATCGGTTGTTGAGCCAAAGAAGAAGAAGTAGGTGATTTTTAGACGAATAAATGGAGCTAAAGAAATCAAAATACACATTGGACAGGCTGAAGCATCGAGACATGGATAACAGAGGTTTAATAGAGCTATACTATCACCTCCTAAAGTCAATACTGAATAATCTTTGATATCTTAGTGCTCTAATGCCTATATTGATATCGGCCAGCTGATCTGAGGAATACTTTGCTTTAAGGATTGTTGGACGACGTATTATCAGGACTTCGGAGGTTCTGCAGCCATTGCAAAACATCGTCCGTGTTTTGGATTTAAATCTGGAATAAACCTAGCATACACCTTACTAATTGAATTGATGATACTGTGAGACATAAACCGACTAGATACGGGCAGGTTACTTAAGGTTCCACCAATTGGCAATAGATGTATTTGATTGATGGATTATGTGTAGTAGAAATACATTGAAGTGTTCTCGTCATGAAAATCTAGAGAACGTGGATCTGCCACTAAGTACTAGTATCATCATCTTTTTCTCTATATGATCGCTTCTCAGATTGTCTATCATAATGCTTGTCTTCATTGGCTATTAAAACTTCTTCATCAATTGGAACCTTACCAAATCTCCAGATGCATCTCCAGATAAAGCTCAATAACTAATTTCTGTGCCATGAAAACAAAGCTCTTCAGATGATCTTAGTGGCGGGTCAAGAGTAGAAGTGCCCTGATGCATTGGAGACTTCTACATGTTTTAGGAACAATGAAAACAATACCCAAATTGAATACATTGTAGAAAGTTATACATAAAATGTCTAATATAATTATCGATACTAGACAGTCTCACATTTTTTTGTGAGGATGAGGAATGAGGATCAGTGCCAACATTTCTTTACTGTTAAATGATCATCTATTCTTCTTTCACTAACCCCAAATCAGACGATGAAAGTAATTTGAGTATAAAACATAAAATGTAAATTATGTTCTAATAGTTTGTTAGCATACACACTCGCCATACCCGAACCATACCGAAAGCTTAATCCCCTCAAAACCCCATTACCATAAATTGCACCCGCTAAAAAGCCTCGTGAGCGAGGGTAATAAAAACGCAAACCATCACCACGATTCCTCCCGGCACCGTCCCGCCCTGCAAAGCGGCGTCCTGACACCGTAGCCACACGAAGCATAATAAACTTGTCATCTCGGTACTGTCGGCTTGCGCTTGCCTGTTGGGTCTGTTTTACGCCGGCGCAGCGCTTACTTACGACTGGCATCGCAATCGAACCGGAAAGCAGCAAACGAGCGTACAAGCGCGAAGAAGGAAAGGATGTCGCATCGCCCTACCGCGTCCTGCGTCGCATACCGATACCGACGTATGTTTGCGCTTCCTACGCCACACCATGACCGTGTTTGACTCGTTGACAATCCCCGCGCGAAACCTTCGAAGCCACAGGACGGGAAGCTTAAAGCGAGCGCTGACAGGGCCGAATGCCTACCGGATTTACGCCGCGACGCTTGCTGCCGCGCGCCGGGATTAACTTGCGATATTATGATTGTTTTTGTTTCAAGTGTTTTCCTTTTAGCTTTGCTTCATTAAAAAAAAACTCCCTTCCTTCTGTTGCATGCATCGGGCGGTGACGCCCGTACTTCATCAGCCAGTCCAGTTTCAGCGGATGTTTATGTAAGCGCTTACTTTTTGTTTGGATTTCGGGACCTTTCGGTAGCCTGGGGCCGGCCCAGTACACACAGACCAGTGGAGGAGAGCAACCACCTGGGGAGGATGGGGACCCCACACAAGCATACACACGCACACACAGACTTGTCCACTTTATCCTACTATCTCGACCTTTTGCAAGCTTCTCCAACTACTGAAACGGAGCGAAAGAGCGAGAGAGTGCACGACAAGGCCGATGACTTGGAGTGATCCCGAAGGAGAAAAGACTCAGTAGGTCTACCCGCCGGGCCCACCGGGGAACCCAGACAATAATAATCCCTTTATTTATCGTTTAGATACGCAATTAATTAGTTTACGTTAATTAATATGCACAATTTGCCCACGGGCTGACCGGTGGCACGAACCGGTCGACGGAAGGCTACAGTCCGGCCGTTTTGCCAAAGTGCTGACAGCGGCTAATAAAGACCGGCGCAGGTTTGCGTTGATCTCGGAAGTTCGTCTCACTTCTGGGACCGCTTTGGGGGGAGTTAGAGACAATCTAAACCATGAGTTCGGTCGTCCCATCCCCCGAATTTTCGCCCAACCCCATTCGACTTCCGACGAAGAGCTCGGCTCTCCGGCAAAGATCGATCGAGCTGTCATTCCCCTGTTTGCCACTGGGATCGGTAGGAGTTCTTCCAATGTCCGCTGGATGAGATCCTCTAGACGGAAAGGTCCTCTCTCACGGTACGGTTCGTACCGCATTCACATATGTAGGTTATAATTCACCATTCGCCGGGGGGAGCCTTCAACCCGCGGGTAAAAGGGTAAATTGAAGACATCCTGGGGGTGGGGGGCGCAGGATGATAAAGTAATGCATGCGAACAGATCGCACAAACCGCACCCAATGCGCCATCATCATCGTTGTCCGTATGCGCGCAAGCTGCACTGCGGTAGGTCGACATGCGCACATCCATTAGGCGTGTTGGGGAGACGCACCAGCCGCGTCTAGACGTGAGGGAGAGCAGCGCAGGGTTGCTTCTTGCCCGAGCAAACAGCGCCCCGGCAGAATCAAACAGGGCAGGAAATTATGATGGCATGCAGATGAGGTTGGCCTGCCCTGGCTGGCTGGCTGAGGCAAATAAATAGACGACGGTAGACGTCGAAGGTCGCCCTTCAGGAAAGCGATCCACGCGGGATTTCACTCCGGGAAGGTCATTCGGGTAGGTTGGTGTGTGGTGATTGATCTTCGCTCGCGGTATGTTTTGGTTTTCATGAAATGCGTTAAGCAACTCGACTTCTACTCGGCTGCGGAAAGATCTCTTTACACCGCTCGGTGCCTAGTTTTAGCTACTCAAACCTTCCCCGAGCCGCCACGGCTTCGAATGACATTGTAGCGTTCATAAGCCACCGAAACGTCAATCTGTTAAGCGTTTCAGCCTGTCAGGACTGTCTTTCGATCGGCCTAGCCGTTCAACACTTCAGCGCACTTACTTTTCTCGTGCAAATATTTGCCACCACTTTGCCAAACAAACTCGTAGCAACAACGAATTACCCGACAAGTGGCTGGAGGAAAAAGTTTGTTTGAACGTTTATTTTATTATCTTTCTTTCTCCTGTTTGCCTGTCGTCTACTGTTTGCGTCGTGCAAACGGAGCAGGAACTTTATGAAGTGTGTGTGTGCCGGTAGAGATGATGTGGGAACATATTTCTGGCTATAGATATACTGTTTCCCATTTGGACTAATATTGTAATTCCGTTCCCATCCCGCTTCTTCACCACACTCTACCGCCTGCTCATGTACGCCCGTAATCTTAGCATAATCCAGACGAATGCTCTTAGCTCGATATGCAAATCATCCACTCGCTTGGAAATTGGTCATAAATATCCAGCCGTTCGCATTCCATCAAAAGTGTTCCATCAGCAGCGCGTTCGTTTGCGTAATCTCTCATCGGTGTGGCGATGCGTTTCGCAGCCCACCAGCCTTATGGGTTCGACCTTTAAAAAAAAAACATGCGCATTTTATGTCGATACCACCACCAAACCCATGTATCACGATAGTGGACCTTTTTATGGCGTATTATTTTATTGTACCTCACTCTTGTTTCACTTTTTCTTATACGGAGTTCTTCCAAAAGCAAGAGTTTGGAGCGTTGGAGTCGGCTGGAGAGACAGTCGGTCGAAAAAGTCGGTGGTCTGATGCACTTAAGCGTCGATTGTGATGACCATTTTATTAGGCCCCAGCACATATCGATGTCTCACGCCGAGTCGTGTTTCATTACTGGTTGGCCAATTAAATCGCGTTTCTTTGAAATGCATTCGCCAGTGATTACCAGTTAGAAGATACAGTTTGAAGAATTAGTGGAGAAAAGAAGCAGATTCACAAAGCAACACCTTGCATCCGGTTCGAAGGACCAAATGTTCATTTGTTTAAAAGCGTAGTCGATGTGTATGATTTATATTCTTTTAGAGATAAATTACTGTATGGGCATTACAGAACATTAAACTGTCTACTTTAACACATAACTCAAATAACAAAATTATCTACTCCATGTTTAGCCAAAATTTCCAAACTGCTAACTAGAGATGTGCTCACTGAGTTAGAATAAAACAGTGAGTTGAACTCTGGAAGTGAATCCATCTCAGCACGAAGTGTTTATGTGAATCACTTGACCATTTATTGACTAGAGACAGATCTAGATTCTAGAATCTGAATTGATCTTCAAAATAAATCAAGGTTAATCAATATTTCTGAATCTCAGCTTATGTGTATTGTAAACCTTCCAATATTCATGGATCTCAAGCTATTCAAGGAAAACGTTAAAGATAAATGAATCTTTAGAGAATTATAACTCTGGATATGACTTTAAAAAAATCTTATTTGTCGGTAATTTATCTATCAACGCTTAATGTGTTAAACGTTAAAAATCATGAAGAGTGGACTACAAATACTTTGAACTCGGATGCACGAAATATGTTAGAATGATGTCAACAATCTTTGATATAGTTAAAATATAATTATTTTCCTGTACCGCGAGGGCCACGAGGATTTTTTTCTTGAGCCTTTCTGTTTTGGAGATTCATACATCTCCCAAGATTCATGTCACATAAGAGATTCATTCGAAAGAGATTCAAAAGAGAAAATTCAAGATTTTGAATCAATTTTCATATGAATGACTTTTTCGAATGGTTTTTTATGACTCAATATTATGGATTTTATTGAAACTGATATAGGGCTTTATTCACAGAGAAAAAAAGGAGTTCGGTCACTAGTCGGCCCAGAGAGTTAGTGAGTTGAGTTGGAGATGAGTGGTAGACAGCATAAGTTGAACCCATTGTTTTACGAATCTTAAAAAAAGCGAGTCAAATTTTCAAATCCCTATAGCCACTCTGATTCAAACTGAAAAGAGTGATTATTCTCCCTCCTCCTAATGCTTACACCAAACATCCCAAATATCCCCAAACATCGGATGAATCTTGCGATCGTTTTGCCCAATTTTTTGCACCAATTAAATAATTCCCCGCTTCATAAATCATCAGCGTTCCAGCCACACATCCATCCCGGCCATAATTATGCCGCCAAACATCGCACTTTCAAATTGAAACATGCCACACACCATCAATGGTTTGCGATTGTGCTGAAAGCGATTAAAATGATCGCCCTTCGACTTTGCAATTCGCCGGCCCAAAACGAATGGATCGATCCATTCCTGTCCTGCCCTCCCACTCCCCATCGATCTATCCGCATGAAATACAACCTTCCCCTTCCACACAAAACCCTTCCGGTTTCCGGCCACAAACCGGGCGTCATTGGCGTGCCAATGCGTGTGGCGCTTTTACGCCATCGCCAAGCGCCCCTAGCTGAGTAAAAAAAAAAATAAACGTACGAAAACCCACCCAGACCGGCGTCCCGCGGGTGTCCGCGGCGGCAAAGATCAAAGCGTTATCATTACAAAATGGCCGTGTTACCGTGGCACAACCGTGGTTACGACTGGAACGCGTGGACACGGGCGTACTCTCGTGCGTCCGCAGCCTTCAAAGTCCATCCATCAAACCGCGACAATCGCGGCACATCAGCATCATCATCATCGCCCTGATCACCATCTTTGGCTGCGTGTAGCTGGGCTCCCCCCGGTCACGGTGTTGCGGTGTGTTGAATGTATGTTTTTATCCCCCAAATACACACACACCTCAACCTTCCAGCCAACCCTTGCGTGTGTCAGGTGAACGCCATCTTGCCCGCTCCGGCCCGGCACAGTCAGAAGCTGTGCCGCTCAATTGCGATTGCCCATCATTTTCCATTTTTGGTCGGAAAGGCCTCCTCCCGGGTGGTTTCGGAGTGGGGCTGGGGAGTTGTTTTTTTTTCTTTCACAGAGGTGAGATCGCGCCAGTCTTGCGCTGCTTGGGTAGAACTTAAAAGTGTGAAACACAGCGTTCCGCCACCGCCGAGAAGCATGTAATCAGGCACGATAATAAAAGTCCATCAGTGTTCCACGGGTCGGTGGGGTGTGGGCTTGAGCTGAACAATCAAACCACCACTTTGGGGTAAACGTTACTTGGCTGTTGTTTTTTCCCCCTCTTTTTTCCACCGTCTTACTGTATTGTCCATTAGCTTCAGCTACCGGTGTTGAGCTTGCTGGTGAAGAGAATGGTAAAGTTTTAACACCAACATGTTAGGTTAATTATTTAATTTTCGTGGCGAAGGTGGCGTGTTGAAGTGTTTTTTTTTCTTTTGTTTCGATTATAATACCCTTCAAATGATCACTCTTGCTGAGTCATTTTTAACCGATTCCATTCAAACTGTCTAATGATAAATCATTAAAATAATAAAGCAATTGCTAGCAATCATTCAAAACAACCATTGATTAATTTCGCATGTTATTTGTCAATTTAAAAACAACACAAAAAATGAAAAAAAAAGCATTTCTTTGAATCTTAAAACTCCATCGTATAAATTTATTCTCTACCAAACAACCTAAAAAAAAGCCGATCACCATCACTGATTAAAATAAAAGGAAATAAAATAAACAACACATCGCTGTCATGTCCAAACCGTACCGAATGCAGCAGACCACCAACGTCGGGCGGCGAACGCGATCGAAGGATTAGAGCGAATCATCATGCATCATCATACCAGCACCAAACAGAACCTAGTGAAGCAAAAAATAAACCCCAACAAAACTCAAAAACATGCATAAAAACATATTTTCACACAGCGTTTTCGGCGTTGGCTTTGGGTGGTTTTATTTGTTGTGTGCCAAACACAAACACACACACGCACTCGGAACAGCCCACGAACGGCGCGTTATCGACAGACACCCATTCGAAAATGCACCACTCGTCAATCGTTTCGAGCTCACTGCAGCATTCGATGCGTTCCATATGCGGCCAGAAGTGTGAAAAGTAATCTGCTAAGAGATGGTCAGAATCTGGTGCGACTCGAAGGAACGAGAAGAAGAAGAAGAAGAAAAACACACATGGAGTTGATCGAGAAAAAGGGACCGCTGGTCAGGCGGGAAGTGCTGAAGATTGCAATCAGCTTTTCGCTCTGCCCGTAAAACCATCGCAAAAGGGACTTGCTGGGTTTTACATTTGATGGTCGCCATGGTATGCTGGCGATTTCCTTTGGTATTTTTTTCTGTGTGTGTGTGTATGTGTGCTTTTGTAGCCGTTTTCCTTCCACTGAACCGGCATCGCCGTGATCGTGTTTTGCATGAGTGAGCGCAATGATGCAGTGATGCGATAGCTGCTGGAAGGATCTTGGAAGGAATGATTCGGTCGAATGAAGTACTGGCCATCCGGAATGATGATGACGGATGGTGACTAAGCGGGTTCTGTGTGTTTCCACCGGCGAGGAGGCTGTGCCAACACAAAGGACGATACGATGGTGGCAAGGGATGGGAAAAGGGGGTCCAAATAAAGGTTTTGCAATTGCTGTAGTATCTGATAAATGTTGGAAATTTGGCAACATTAAATAAATCGGTCGGACATTCAGTCAAGAGCTTCATTTGAGTACTAACAGTTACGTCTTCATTGTAACAGATAATGTAATAGAATATTGTGAAGCTGAGTATTAACCAAATCCTCAGGAACTTCGGACGCAATACTTTGTCGTCTCTTTTCATTTTGAAATACTGTTAAATCGCAAATGCTCATTAGATTGAGTACATATGATACAATTTCCTCTGTTTCATATTCAAAGAAAACTTAGTCGTCAATTAGACTGATGGGTCACGCTGATGATCGTTGCAGAAGAGTTCTCAATCACAACAATCGATCAAGCTTATAGAAAAGAACAAATCCCATGAAATTATACAATAATGGCGTGTATGATATCCCAGGCTTGGCATTCTGTTTGAAACTGACACGTCTATGGTTATCATACAATATTTGATGTGGTGCAGTACTTGAGATGATAACTAATGAAATAAACGTGGAGATAGTCCTCTTTGGGCAGATGTACAGTTTGTATGGATTTCGTATTTCTTAACTCGCATTCCGTGAGCTTTTAAGCGTTCGTCAATTTCAGAAAAATAAATGATTCATGTTTGTCTTGCCAACTTATAAGCATTAAATCTATAAAGACAACAGCTATTTACAATTAATAGACTTAATAAACATTCTAAATGCAGATATTATACATCATATTTACGAGCAATGTTCTGTGCATAAGATGTTTCCAATCTATTGAGAAGTGACACAAACGAGAACCATCCGTGATTGCAACCATCTACCTCATAGATACCTGGAAGACTGGAAAATATTATTGATAAACGCTGGATTTAGATATCAGCCTTGGTAATCAGCCCACCTAAATACTAGACTACAACTGACATTTTATCTTGCTTTTGGATTTAAGGATGCAAATTGAAGCTTAACTAACAGCAGGGTACTCGCTGACACCGTAAATTAGTTTGAAGATGCTCTCTGAGGAGCATTATCGCAAAGACATCAACACATCACACAGGAGGAGAGCTATTCGTCATTGAGCGTTTTTAGGATGGGTTTAGAACTTGACTGAATGAAGACCTTAGTCAATTGTCGAATAACTTCACACGTGTTTCAAAGTACTTTAAAAATCCAAATAACTAAAACTACATTCAGCAGGGTTTCTCTAATCAGCTCATCGTCGAAAACTTCCAATTCGTAAAATCTACTTTTTGTCAATTATTAATATTGGATATCATTGTGAATGGTCGTAATCACATGAGCTTCAAGCTACATATGACGCAGTGTTGGTGTTTTTGTTGATACTGTATACTGTATCAGATGTATTTCACGAGTTGGAAGAATTTTCTTATCGTTTTGAACAACCTATCTGCCTGCCAGATATCTTTCGCTGTAGTTCTGTAGAACGAACTAATTTAGTAATAAAAAAAGATTTATTTTTAATTCAAAATGATCTCCGTTCGTAACATCCGAAAACATCTTCACAGACAATTTCATCGCATCGAATGGGTTAAAGTTGAGCCCCAAAGCTGTGCTGCCTGATTGATACGTCGTAAAGGCAAAACATGTTAAACACATTTACTTGATTTCATCGATTAAAAAAACACACACACACAGATAGGAAAAGAAACGTTCGATTCTCCATCCGGTGGCACGAATCGCTTGATCGTTAATGTGCGTATCGACTAATGAATGCGTCTGTTCGTCTGTTTTGTACCGGGCGGGATCTTCTATCCCCGTGGTCCCACGGTCCCGCCCAACCGCACAACCCCAACATCCAGCACATAATGATTCCGTCCGGGTGGTCCACGCGGTTTGAAATGTAACCGTCGGCCGCCGTCGTTTTACGTGTCCATCAACCATCCCGCGGGCCGGCTAGATCGGGCCGCGAGTGCACGAAGCTCGGAGGTCGGTCTGGATCGAACACGAAACGTAATCTTACCCAGCCCCGTTCGTTCGTGTGCGTTCTTCACGTGGCGTTTTAATTTCTCTCCTTTTATTACGCTCTAGGACTAATGACCACTCGGTTCGCTCGAAAAAGGGCTACGGAGGAGAGGCCACCCTATCTCTTTAAAAATGGAGGGTGGTCCCGCGATATCGACACCGATTAAGATACCCGAACCTGGACAACGACCAAGAGGACGACGACGACGACGTTCAACATGGTCGTGTTTTATGTCTTCTTTACCTTTACGACAAAACAACGAACAGATTTACAGCTAATCGAGCGGATGGATGGAGATGGTGTTCTCTGATTTCTCAATTTCCTCCCTCGCTTCCCCCCTCCCACCGACCGTTAAACCGAAGATGATGTTGTAAATGACAATCCGAATGTCGTTGAATTATATTTTATTACAACTCGCCGTGTGGTTTGGTGCGTCTCGAGCATGGCCCGCTGTGGATGGACAATAAAAGCCCAAACCTAATCCCGAATGGAAAGTGTGTCGCCGCACTGGGTCGATTTGCAGTGTTTGGCCAAAACTTATGGTCAAATTAGTGATGAACCCACCCGGCTGTGGCCGTTTCGCACAGGATGTAGCGTAATGGATGGACCGTCCACCACTGTGCGCTCCATCATTTTCACCAATCATTAGAAAGCCGTTAAATGATTCGTCTTTTGCTGCATCCGTTTAGACGCGGGCCAGTGCCGTACCGGTGGGGTTTTATGAATGATAACTTTCGAAAGTCGTCATCATTAAGTGCTTCCTTTTTTCCCAAAATATGCAACCGCTGGAACAAGCTTTCGCTAATTTTGCATAGGGATATTTGATTGAATTTGCTTGCTTAAACGTTTGAGAAAACGTTTGAGAAAAAGCTAATAACAAAAACATCAGTAGCCTCTTTTTAAAGAACAAAATGTCAAGTTTTTTCAATAGAACTAAAAACTATCATGTATAATTCAAGCAGAAACATCCAATGAATGTCCAATGACAGTAAGGAAGCTTTAAAAATTCGATCAAACAATTATCGATCAAACTGATATGATACCAATTTGATTCGATTATCTTTCTTGGTGGATTATTAAGCTGTTAGGTAGACAACAATTACCGTGGTATTTGAAAAGATACCTACAAGACTCGGAATATAGCCATCATTGTAGTCAGCAATTCGTACAGGTAAGCAAACTGAAATTAAGTAAAACTGCAATGGATAGAAAGTCGCTGAATTATATGGAATACTTAAACCATATGGAACACATGAAAGTGGCCTGAATTCTAATGAAGACTTGATCGCGGGTAATCCTAAGGGGAAATAAGTGCAGAATTACCTGGTTGGAGACATCAGATCCTTAGACTTATTCAAACGAAAGACTCTACAGCAAACACAATCATAGAAACTATTACTTGGATGAAGATTCTCAACATGAAGACACTAGATGAAGACCGTGGACTTATTCAAAGAATCGGATTTTACGAAAACGACAAATCCCGATATCGGGATAAGAATTCCAATTCGGGAGATATCGAAATTAGGGCCAATAACAAAAACTATTGAAGTACAAAGGTAAATTACACACAACCTTGAACCATGAGTATACTTTCTAGGTGGGGTTGGAAGCATCCTAGCTTACAACGGGCATGTTATTATTAAGTCGTACAAGTTGATGACTGTACCATGGGACCGCCCCGTGACTCAGACAACTAACATGTGATTCAAACTATTGTAGCAGTATGTCTGCTTCTTTATTTCTTGCAATAATAACAATACTAACTATGCATTAATCTGGCAGTGGAAACGCCCTAAATAACGTTCGTGGAAGGTTGCAAAAAAGAAGAACACATCGTCCGCTCATCGCAACAGAAAGATTGCCGCAAATACACAGCCCACACCGGCACACTTAAATAGACTTGTCAGAAACAATCACTGGAATAAATTACCGAACATCAATCGAGAACAATAATTATCACCAGGTACGACTCCAACCGCTTCCGACTGATTTACGACCGAGGGTTCGAGCTGACTTTACTGACGACCTAAGTAAAAGACATTGGTTTCCGATCGTCTCAAAAGAGCCCGTGCGCGTGTGTGTGTGTTCCATCCTTTGTCGGAACAGGATCAAAGCCCGATCGAATACCGTCCATTCGAGCTGAGCTGATTGAAATGTATCTTTTCTTCTGCCGAAGAAAAAAAGGACACTATGCCGCAAAAAGGGAAGAAAGTTTGCGTAAGGCCAAAAAGGGAGAGTAACGCACAGGGAGGGTGGTGTAGAGAAATCCTATCACAACATTGGTAACTTTTTACGCACATCTTCACCGGATCGCTCGGTGACGGGTAATTAGGTTGTTGGAGTGAAAGACCCGAACCTTCCCATCGATTATCGGCTTGGGAAAAATTGTTCATTGTGGGGTTCCTTTTTTTCGGAATGCTGCGCAATGGCTCTATTAGTTGGTGCGGTTGGCACATTCGTTCTCTTTATTTTTTAAAAAGAAATGCAGAAAATTCTAGACACAGTTTTACGATGCAATGACGACCATTTGCAACAAAGATGTCACATCAGGTGGGCTCTGACAGTGCGTGAAATGATCTACTTCAAAGCAACGTGTCTTTGATCGTTTGCGATGCGTTACGCTTGTCCAATTTTAAGTTGGGAATGCTTTTTAAAAGCAAGAAATAAAAGGAATACACATTCTTTCCTTCATTTCTATCCACCGTGAACGAGACAGTTGTCCAATTCGGTGTACCGAGAGCACGACAGCGTATTGCAGCGTACCAAAAATGGAATTCATGACTTCTTGGGTGATGACCCACTGCTGGTCGTCCGACGCTGTGAGATACGGAAAGTGGCTGGAGTTGAATATAGCACGTTACGAGTGATGTTGTTAACGGCAAACAGGAAACAATAATCAATTACAATCGCAGGAAATGTACTCGAGCTCAATTTACGGGCAGACAAGTTTCACCACCCGGCTCGTATTGTTTTGTAATAAATCGAGTAAACGTGCGTCACGTTACTTAATGTTTAATTTAAAAAAAGAATATATAAATACTAATAGCAGTATCAGCATTAGACAGCTGCTATTTATACGAATCGACTTGAATTTGAATGAATTGAAATATATTTCAAAGCTAAATTTACAGAAGACTTCAATGCTGGTAAAGCTAGAAACCCCATACAAAGCTACAAAAGACTTAAGCGACGAACCCGGCTTTGATGAGAATAACATTTTATGTATTTCAAACGTACTTATTGTTTAAGCATTGGTTTAGAAATATGAGCCTAACTATTCATATTGCACAAATACAAACTCATTTCAACGTCTAAATGTCTGAAAGATTAACATTTGCCCACTCCTTAAAAAAAATGCGCTCGTCTTGACAAATCGCTTCTAGCAAAGTTTAACCTTTCCCGTCTGTCGTCAGAATTGGCAAATTGGGAACAGCGCTTGAAACCCCAAACCCTCTTCCCTCTCCGTACGGAAAGTCGTGGGCAACTTTTGCCAAACCTTCGGCATATTCCGCTGTGTGTGTGATCCGGTTGCCCTGATATGATGGTCAATTGCCAATTTGTGCCACCGGAAAGTCCACCTAAGGTTGGGCGCGTTCGGCACGGGTAGCAGAAGAAAGGTAAAAATTGAACTGAAAACATGGGCGCAAACTGCAGAGCAAGTCAAATTTGCATAAATCACCGTTCAAGCGAATGACAGCACGTACGTTTCAGATCGCTTTCGTCAACTGCTGGTTTTGTATTTACTTTTGTTTGTTTTTTTTTCTTTTATTATTTCCTCCAAATTGGCCTGGTTTCTCCCTGGAGGATTGTGGCGGACAAGTCGAGCCGAGCTGGGAGGTTTACCCTTTTTCGGAGAACTGAAAGTATCCGTACGAGACCAACGATCCACGTACTTTGAATAAAAAATCGATCATATACAGCACTTGAGACTGCTAGCGTTAAATACATATCGTGTCAATCTGAATTAGTTTATACAAAAGCATTTCAATACATTTAAACAAGCATTTTGAGGAAGTTATAAAACTATAAATTATGGCACCCGCCTTTTAATAGTTAAAATACCACTAAATCAACAAAAAAATCCCCACTGCATCCAAAATCAATCATGCACCGTCTGCCATAGTGGAACGTTTTGACACCGTTTAACCTTCTCTTCGCCACATTTGGCGGTGGTGTGAAGTGGTAAAATTTCAGCACGGTGCATTTCACGATTTCGCACTGCCAATGCTGAATGAAATAAAACAGGGGGAACAAAAATACAACGTTCTGCCGAAAAAGGGACAACCTGGTACTGGTTTTAATTAGCTCGCATACGTCAATCGCCGTATTGAGCAGCCGACA
>SIXB01002977.1:0-24805 GCA_007018985.1 Anopheles bwambae
AAAAAAAACAGTATATTCATTTATGAAGGTGGTATTTAAACTACATCTGGAAAACAAAAAAAAAACTCTTAACATTAACCTGCGCAGTGCCGAAATGGATTACTGCATTAGTATCGAAAAAGATAAAAATTAAACAAAACATTAAGAATAATTTACCGCCTGGACACAATACAAATTCTTTTTACAATAGAAATAATTTAGTAAAAATAGAAGAATTCACAGGAAATCTAAATAATAAATAGATCAACAAATATCGCCAGAGTTTGCTTCTACTAAGCATAATGCCAGAGCTGTCAGAACATAATTAGTCATCTAGTTGAATAACTTAAAACAGCGTTATTTACTAGTTTAAAGTTGGTGTATGTGGCTCTGCTCTTTCCCATCGAGTTAAGGTTTAGGTTGTATAAACCTCTCTTTGGTAGGTTATGCACTGAGTTAGTATGTTTCTGCCTAAAGCTAAAATTACTCTTTTCGCACTTTACCTAATACAGTCTGTTCCCGAGTTACGCGGTTCTCGACTTACGCGGATTCAGAGATACGCGGTATTATAAATTTGACAGATCAAACATCAAATCAATATAATTTGCTTCACGAATTGTCGATTGCAGTATAAATTTCATTTTTGTTAATAAATTTAAACCACTTAAAAGCCAAAAACATCAGAATGTTCAGTACAAATCGTATCAAACAAGTGGTAAAGTTTATGCAAGTCCTCAATTGAATAAAAATTACCGAATTATCAATTGTATTTTGGCCGATAACCGCGAAATTTGACTTACGCTGATATTCGAGTTACGCGGATTCCTCGGAAATGCACAAACCGCGTAGCTCGGGAACATAGTGTACACTTTTTTTAATATATTTATATATTAATTGTATTTGTTATACATATTCCATCCTAGCAAACTATTCAAACATATGAAAGCACGTTTCTCTCTTTCTTGCTTAAACGTTAATATTCCACTGGAGTTACAGGGTTTATAAGCGTTTGCATACACGCGTCTCAAATAATGTCTTTATTGGGGACACTAGACTGGTCGGCACATTGTGTAAGAATGTGCGTGTGTTTGTTGGTTGATCACTCTTGTATCCTCTGTTTAAATTGCATTATAACAACAGACAAAGCGAAAGTTAATGCGAATGGTAGGTGCCATAGTACCACAGTTAAATCAATTAATTTCTTCTGGTAGGCTGGCTTTTAACAATTGTTCACATGGGTGGGAGTTAACCTTTTATACATTACATTTTCAAATTCACTTTCTACAGCGATGAGTCACAGTCATGTGATGTGTGTGATTTTGCTTTTTGTTTTCTAAATAATTGAAGAAGAAATAGACAAAACATATTGAATAGGAAATAAAAACGAAGTTTTCGCTCCCAGAAACAGAAACGCAATCAAACTCTGCCCCTGTCTGCCGAAGCATGTCTTGGTCTTTTGCATTGCATTGTCAGGAAGGCTGACATGTGTGTACCCGTCTGCCGTTTCGGCGATTGATGTATTTATAGACAACGATGAATAAATTCCAACTCCACCCTTTTTCTTCGATTTCCATTCGCGCTTCCAAAATGACTCCAATTTCCTCGTTATGCGCAGTTAACACACTCTGGCGCTGGCTCCGAGTACAACCGTGCAGCTGCACAAGTGTACCTTACTCGCATATACTACGCTGCTTGAGGAGAATAGATGGAAAAGGGCAAAAGCGCTTAGGCTCATTCAGTAACCATGCGGCAGGCGTGTGCCATGTTGCCTAGGAAAGATGGGCTCCTATGGCAACGAGTGTTTCGCAGCGATTTCATTATTCAATCGTTCCAGTTGGTACAAGACTTCTCCCATCGCTCATCGTACCGCACAATAGCCACTATTTGCGCATGGTGAGTGCTTAAAAAAAAACACAAAGAAAATAAGTGCGAAAAATGCGGGATGACCGGAAAAAGCTAACAAACCCCGCAACACGTATTAGTTTCCCCGGGCGAACTGTGCCGGAACAGTACTATAGTTTCTCGTCCAGTTTTTGTTGTAGCTGTTGCTGCTTCCAGTGCCATTATTAGATATTGCATCGCTGCTCTCCCCCATCGGATAAGCATTATGAGTAATTCTTGATGGGTTTTTTTTAGCTTTTAACTGCATACTGCGCCCGACCGCAGTCAGTGAGTGCAGTGGTTTTGCGGGATTTTGTGTACAGTTTTTCCACTTTGTTGCCTGCTTTTTGCCACCCATTCAGACAAACTCACAAACCCCTTTCTCCCTCTTGACCCTTCCCCTCTCTTTCTCCTCTTTGCGCTACGCTTTCTCTGTGTGCAATTGTTTTAGCGAGTAAAGTGTTGACATATGCGGAACAATCGTTTGTGTTGTCGCTCCTACTCGTTCGATCGGTTTATTGTTTTGCAGTGTGCTCGTTGTGCAGCAAAGCTCAACAAAAATTGAATACATACACAGCAAGATGGAACGGTCGAGGGGAAGCAATGTTGAATCTGCCTTCGGTAGTCTGCAAGGATTTATTTGCACGCTTCAGAACGCGTGCCTCTTTGCTCAAGCATCTAAAATGGAATGGTGGAGATGGGTGGGAGGGTGTTTCTGAATTCAATACAAAATTCAGAGTGCTGGAGGGAAATGCAAAGCAGCTCAATGATTGGTAGAAAAAATGATTTTTGCAGCGAATCAATTTAAAATCGAAGTAAAGTACTGGGCGCCTCCATCGATACGATGGTCAAAGACGATACGTGCGATCGGTCATTTATTGTCGTATTTGCTTTTCCAGTATTTCAATTTAATTTGTTTTACACCCAATTTGCATCAATTGGGAGGGGGGCCGAGGAGGAAGATAGTGTTCAACCAAGCTCAACGTGGGTTACGATCCCGGGAAATATCGTCGAAGCTGAAACCCACTTGATCTCATCTCCGTGGGAGTGGGAGGCCCTTGAAGTTCAAACCCAACAAACCCGGTGAGTTCGGCGAATTTTTGTACAAAATCAAACACAACGAACAAAAACAACAAACTAATACAAACAATGTCACCTGCTGCGGTGCAGAGGAAAACCCAGCTTCATTTGTTTCATTACGTGAGCGATTGTGTGTATGTGAGTGTGTGTGTGTGTGTGTTTCTTGATACTTCTTATTATTTTCGACGCTAAGCGATTTTTGCAAATACAAAATGGCATCAATGGCGGAGTGCTCCAGCCGGGTTCATCGCACTATCTCACTTTTTCTCTCTATTCTCTCTGTCTCTCTCTATCTCTCTCGATTCCTGGACACGCACATACGCGCGTACGCAAGCCCCGTCGTTACACAGATTTTCCTATTATTTATTTTCGATTTCCTTTCCTGTCGTTATCCGGTTTCTTTTTCCGGTGTTTTTATTTTCAATTTTGAGACATCCAATTCTTCTCGTGTTGCGAGTGAAAACCAGCACGAAACAAACGCAGCGGCCACTTGCTTTCCTTTGAAGCCGGCAGCGCCGCACCGAAATGAAAACTGACGGGTCCGCCGGTGCCGTCGCCGTCCGGCGGCAGAAGACCGTCAAGTCTTTTTATCAAATATCCAAAATTTATTTACCCAGCAACTGTAACTGTGTTTGGCGAGGTCTTGCCTTTGGTTGATTTGGTTTGTCTACTTGCTGTGTGTGTGTGTGTGTGAGAGAGAGGGAGAGAGAGAGGAGAGAGAGAGAACGAGGGAAGAAGAGGGAGAGGCTTTGAGTATTTTTCCGTTGTTGTCTGCGTTAGGTAAAGATATTTGCATGGCTCCTGCGCTCGTGCTTTGATGTTCTACCAGAAAATAAAGCCCCGGCAGCTCCGGGAAATTCGGCAAAGCCGTCTTATGTGGGGACCAACAGCGACGGAGAGTTCAAACGAATGTCAGCACGCAGCACGATCAGACGGAGTGGAACTAGGCTAGGTGCCTTGACCCGCTGGTAGTGTAGTTGCTGTCGAATTCGATGAAAAATATGTACGCTTTTTTGCATATTCCTCTAACTATCGCCATTTAGTTTCGCTAAATGCGTCCCCCAATCAATCAACCAAATCTCGTCCGTGGCCAGGAGCCATTCTCCGGGAATTCCAGGCTTAATTTAAAGCCCTTCTCGATTTGCCGCCATGGTCATCTGCAACCCATTTCGGGAAGGGTGCTCTTCTGCGTCAGAGGCACTGTGTTCGTGCTCAAGCCGTGTCCGAAAAGGGAAGTAGTTGTGTGTTTTTGGCTTTCAAAAAAAAATACACAAGAAGAGGTACGCCCGCTGGGAATTGGGGGAAGGAAAACGCCGGGACTTACACACTTGCACGTCCTGCCAGGAGCTCGACGCGAAAGTCAACGTTCGCCCGTCAGCCGGACAGGAAGCTGTAGCAGCTTGCATGATCGGATCAGAGAGAGAGAGAGAGAGTGAGGTAAATGGCAAAAGGCGGCAAACGATAATCACCAAGAGGCGCTCTCCTGCAACGTTCGTTTGTAAATGTGTGCTTGTGTGTGTGTGTTTTCTTTTTACTTTATCTTGTTCTCTGCTTTTTTCCATCGCATCGGGAATGACATTCCTTCGAGGGGTTTCCCGCTTGTCTTTTTTTCTATTTTTGCTTTTCCCTCTCGCTACTGACGAAAACTTTTGGAACGTGTCCATTCCATTCCCTCGAGTGAATTCCTTCATTGTTTTGCTTCTTCTTCTTCCTGTTCGTTGTTTTCGACTGAGGGCGTGAAAGAGAATTAGTTGGTTTTAGCTATCTGCCACCCACAGCGGTCCCACGGGTACTTTAGTGACCCCATTTGTGTGAGTGTGTGTGTGTCTTTTTTTATTTGGGACGGGACAGCAAGCAATGCGAACTGGAAGCCAGACATGACACTGTTCGTGCACGGATGCTCGCTAGAAAGAATAGCGTGCAAAAGCCGTCTGGAAGTACCGGGGAAGGTCGGATGGAGGCAGTTGTAATTAGATTTTGATTGACATACAGCACATGCTGCAAGGCGATCTGCCTGTTACACCTGCAACGAGAAGTAACGGAGAACGACGGACGGAGATGATGATGAAGAGTTTTGATGTACTAGTAAGACCGGTGCGAGAACTTAGCAGAACGAAATTAAAACGCCTAGCGGTGCCTTTGCCGTCAATGTAAATGGAATGTTTATCTACATCCAACAACAAAAAAAAAAAAAATGTCCAAGCCGAGCAGCGGAGAAGAGACAAAATAAATGCAAAAGCAGGGTCCTTGCGAGCTGTAAACTCCAAGGTCCTGTTTGATCCAAGGTGTCCGGGGAGTGTATTTTTTTTCAGGCAAGAAATTAATTGTATCGTTCCACCGAATCCTCCCTATACCCCTCTACCCTGCTCAGCTGTCACAAGTACCACTAAATCAACACTTTCAAGCACGAAATTAAACGTGAGTGAATCAATGAAGCTCGAGTGCCCGCTTTTTGAGGTACGAAGACGTCGGGCACGATTTGGTCACGTATTTGGTGCGGCTCCCGTTCCGATCACTTTAGCAATTTGCGAAACAATGCTTTCGCTTTGCTGCTGCCTGCCGCGGATCGGTCCTTTTACATCCCCTATCGTCTCGCCGGTCTTCACGTCTTCACGATGTGCCCTTGCACACGAACCTGGAACCCAGCGGGTGTAGAATTTCAGCTACGTTGAAGCAACCTCAGAGTACAGCGATGACGGACGATCAATAGTGGTAGCACAGTAGCCCCGGGATGCGGTCCAAGAACATAACGGGCGGAATGCCAAAGGATGCCCCGAAGACAATTGCATGGTGTTTCTCTGTCAAAGGAACGACTACACGTCTTTGATTACACATAGCGGAACGCACACAGACGAGTTGGCATAGAGATTGTTACATGAGAGTGTCGTGTTTTGGCTTTGCCATTCGCACTGCAGTAGGGTAGGAAAGTGAGCGAGCTGGCAGAAAACAAATGGAACATTCCTGTTGAATGTACGAACCCCACCAGAAGATTCGCAACTCGCTATAAGCTGTAAGCTCAAAGCTATAAGATCTATTCAATAATGCCAACTGCTTGCTCGGAGTTTGTTTCTTTCCCTCTCTTTCTTTATCTCTCTCTCTTTCTCTCTCTCTCTCTCTCTCTCTTTCGCTCTCTCTCACTCTCTCTCTCTCTCACTCTCTAACTATATATTCTTCTTTGTTTTTTTCAGAAAGGAGTAACCCTCGTCCACCACGCAAAGCCTACGGAAGGCTGAGCGGCGAGCCGGATGACTCGCAGTCGCATCAGCGGGCGCGGTACGATGTGACTGGCTCGTCGGCCAGCCCGCCCTACACCGTTAAGCTGATCGACTTCGATGGGGCGGCAGGCTCGGAGACAACAGCGCCCGGTTGCGCTTGTGGCGAGCTGCAGCAACTTAACGGCAACAGTTTCTGCTGCACCGGCTACGCCTGTCCCGAGAGCAACAATCACAACAACAACAACAACAACAACTACAACAGCAACATCCTCAACAACAATCACGCAGGCAGCAATCAAACACACGGCAGCATGGCGCTCAACAGTGTCGACAATGATGATGACGACGATGGTGACGACGGCGGTGGCGGCGCTGCAGATATCAACCGGAACCACTCGAACTACAACGACACCGACTCGGAGCTTGAGCTGGACGGCAAGATCAAGGAGCAACGGCTGGAGGAGCAAACCCTGGCCCGGCTGCACGCGATCGCCCTGTCCGACGACGACGACTATGGTAAGTAGAGTGCCCGGGCAATACGCTCGAGGATTTTGCACATCACGTGTGCGGGTCCATTTCCACGCACGTGCCGAGTGCAATCCATCTCAATGTTTGCTGTAATGGTTGTGTGTGTGTTTATGATTTTTGTAGCCAAATTCAAGACATTCCACTGCGAACGAGCTTCTCCTCCAGCCCACGGACACTTTTTTTATCGCAATTTGCTCGCGTCTTGCAAAGTCACTAAGAATTCCATTCCAGCACGGCCGACGCCCGTCACTCCGTAAGAGAAGAAACGATCCGTTTATTGTTTCCCTCCCCCTTCCTTCTGCTTTGGGGTGTAAGTAAAACAACAACAACAGTGTGAAAATTGTAAATTTGCCCACCCCTACGGCGGGTGTTTACAACCGACACCGTCGTGGTGAAAAAACGGTGACGAAACAATGAATGGAATGCCAAAAGTGTACGACCGCCCCAAAGCACCCTGACAGCTTCGAGCCGTAAGGGGGGAGTGGGCGGGAAGAGCAATAGTGAAGTAATTTCCGCATAAATCAACTTGCGAAACCCCATCTAACCACGGACGAATCCGGAAGTCAGCCTGGTGGCTGCCCCATTGGTAGTAAATTTCAATTAAATTCGCAAAATACCCTTTTCCACGGATTCGCTGGCCTCTTCGCCCATCCCTTTACTCTGCTGGCAGTTAATTGAATTTGTAGAACTGAGAGGTTAAAAAACCGGCTGCAGAAGGGCAACAAAACAAGAAAAAAAATACAATACACGATTGGTTTCTGTTTTCCATGAAGCGCCATGAAAAGTGTTTTGTGGTTGGCGGACCCGCTACCGTGTGTCCTGACCAATCTGAACCCCAGCAGGTGCAATCGCGAACGTTGCGGTTCGCTAATTAGTTGTCAATCGAGTTCTTGCCGTACTTGATTGCAGGGTTTTCGAACTCATATTCGAATGCGCAAATCATTATTCACCTCCTATACGATGATTTTCTATAGCTGCGATATATTGCATCACAATAAACTTTCCATTCTTCCACATAATTTTCAACGCACCACAAAGAACTGTCAAACTGAATCCAGCGTGAAGCGTATTGAAAATCATATAGAAGATCTAAAAAATTGTTATGATGCAAGTACAAAATTTGACAGCTATTGAAAAACCATTTCCAAAGCAATGAAAAATGTTGTTGACATTCTAAATTGACTCAAAAACCACTGTATATCTTTTTCTATCTTTTTCAGTTTGGTTTTTTTGCTTTCGTTTAACTTTTTCAGTGTTAGCTTTTGAGTGTAATATCGCTTTTTTGTTTAAGTTTGTTTTTCAGTTTTAGATTTTTAGTGCACTAGTTTAATTAAACGAGACAAACATCGTCTCGAACTTGTCACTTTGAATTTGTATGTGATATTTGATTCCCACCAATACTACGCACACCTTGTCTGTGAGACGCTTCTAATTTAAATTAAGTATAATTAATTTCAGAACTATTTCATGTTTAAGGACGTAGTTTCCTTTTACTGCATTAAATTGTGTGTAAAATATTTATTGCTTCGATTAATATTGATTATATACATGTGAAAATATACAGGTGTAAAACGTTAATATATTATGAGTAGGGGAAAGATGGTAAAGACGGGCATCGCGGTAAAAATGAACACTTCTCATTAAAATTTACTTGATAAATGTAATTATTGAATAACTCAACAATCCAAACTGAAAGTGTGACAAAACATTTGAAAATATGTTTGGCATGATATCTGCAAAATTGGTCAAATTCATGAACAAAACAAATGCCTTACATTTTGGATTTTACGTTATGGTTCAAGCGGCGCTTACAATTCCTAAATTAACTGCTGAACGAACGGACGTTGCAAATGACCAAGATGATTTCTATGCACGTTCCAGGAAGGGGAAAGCAACAGACAATGTTCAAATACAGTAAACTTCTTCAATATTCAACGATTTCTACAGGTGTCCATGTTTCCCGCATCAGGCTACGCGAAAAAATAATTTAGTTGATAACAAAGACATTAAAATAAAATAGAAACATCAAAAATTCAAAAATTTAACACATTTTCTGATGAAATATGAGTGTAAGCTATACACAATTTCATGGTCGCTGTAATTATATATCTTTAGATTTTTAACAATTTTCTTTTTGTGTCTGTCTTCACCTAACTTCCCCTACAAAATGCAAATCTATGTTAATTACTAGCAAATTATTTGTTGATTATGTCGATATTAAAATTGATTATTAAATTTAAAAAAAAGTATTAGAATTACTATGTCAAAAATGTATACTTTAGAAGCAAAAATTTATGCACGCTGTCAAAAGTTGATCACTCATAGCCAAAATTTGGCGTCAACGACTTGAAAAAGAAAGGTCTTTTAAGATACTGAATATTGCTCTTTTGCTTTGCTTTCTGGCTCACTTGTGTGAACATAAAAAGGAACTGTTTGACTTGAATAAGTTGGAAAATATCCTAACCAAAAACATCCACATGTTTCAAAATCTACGTAGTAGAAAAAGGCTTTGTATATGATAGGGTACATCTCCTACTTTACTTAGATCATGGTATGAATATATAGTAAATTAGTGTTTATACAATAAAAAATTGAAGATTATCAAAAGCAATATGAAGCCATCTCCCCCAGTCTTATGGTTCACGATTTTCATCCGGGTCGAGGTCGAGCTCACGCATGGCAAATTCGTCGTAAAGTAGATGATTTTTTTAGGGATTTCTCATGAAATACACACTTCACGCGATGCTATTTGACGGTGTGTCTGGACACCCGGTGACAGGGAAACCTCCCCAGCACTGGCGTTACCTGCGAGGAAAATCGTGTAATGACACTAGCTCATTATCAAGCAACGTGAAACTAGTATAGTTGACCATACTTACGACTCTCACTTTCTTCCTTCATTTCGCTGACTGCTACATCCTGCGAGCTTTCCGTTGCTGGAGGGCGAAGGGGGTCCTTCCTGCGAATTTTCCAACGTCACTGATTTGCTGTCTTCATCATGATCCATAGCTGATGACGACCAATATTCGGTTTCCGATTCTTCCATCATATGTGACGCAATATTGTCATCTATGCCTGTGGAAGATGTGGACCAATATTCCATGTCTGAGTCTTCTCCGATGATATCTTCCAATGTCTGTGGTATAATTCCTCTCGATGATGTGGTCGAATATTCTGAGTCTGAGTCTTCTCCCATTGTATCTTCCGACGACTTTAAAACAATATTGTCATCTATGCCTGTGGAAGATGTGGACCAATATTCCATGCTTGAGTCTTCTCCGATGATATCTTCCGATGTCTGTGGTATAATTCCTCTCGATGATGTGGTCGAATATTCTGAGTCTGAGTCTTCTACCATGGTATCTTCCGACGACTTTAAAACAATATTGTCATCTATGCCTGTGGAAGATGTGGACCAATATTCCATGTCTGAGTCTTCTCCGATGATATCTTCCGATGTCTGTGGTATAATTCCTCTCGATGATGTGGTCGAATATTCTGAGTCTGAGTCTTCTCCCATTGTATCTTCCGACGACTTTAAAACAATATTGTCATCTATGCCTGTGGAAGATGAGGACCAAGATTTAAAGTCTGAATCTTCTCCGATGATATCTTCCGACGTCAGTGTCCAACTATCGTCATCTGTGCCAATCGATGAAGTGGTCGAATATTCCGAGCATGAGTCTTCTCCGATAGTGTCTTTCCCTGTCGATTGCGAATTTTCTTTCGAACGCTGCTTGACTACGCCAGTAGCTTCCGGCTCCAGATCGTCTTGAAGGCTACGCTTTCGTTTGCTCAGCAGCCCTGAACAACTCGCTCCCTTCACATCACTCCCTTCCGATGGGATCGAAGATCGACTGGCATCTGTTGCATTACCAACATCCTGAGTGTCTCTCTGTAGCTCTGGTCCCTTCTCGGTGCTGTTATCGGTACTCGGTAGATTCTCGGTAAATAATTGAATTGAGACAACATTCATTTCTTGCACAACATCACTTTCAAACTCGGATTCACTGAATGTATTGGTGTCGCGTATATCCATTTTAATTATATCTGCTAATTATGTCTGTTTCCGATTAAAAATTAAACTACACTTCATACAACAATAATTCTAGTGGAACTATTATTATTTTTTTCAAGAATCCTATAGGGACAGCTTGAGCCCTGCTCAGGCTAGACTGTGAAGGTCCGCTCACCTAGCCAGATCAGTGCTTGTGGTAGAGAATGAAGGGGTTAAATAAGCTAGCTTAAGTCGGATTGAATATGACACAGATTGATCACACACTGTCACGCCACACGGTTGTGCCTCTCGGCTAGCAAACAACGAACCGTTTTTATAATCAGTGATGTTCGTCAGCTTGTTCGGCACAGCTCAGTATTTTTGATTTACTTCTAATAGTATCAAGATGCAAAACAATAAAAGAGGCGTGCATACAGTTTTCCAATCGTCAATAAAACAGCAGCTCCTCGAATATACACCGAACACAGTCACAAATATTATTGACAGGATTTGATCGGATTACTTCTGCATTCACTTTTCCTAAGTCACATTCAACCATCAACTCGGATTGATCACACGCTGTCACGCCGCACAGATGTGCCTCTCGGCTGGCAAACAACGAACCTTTTTGATAGTCAGCGCTATTAGTTCGGCCCAGTTGTGGGTTTGATTCACTACTAATAGTATCAAGATGCAAAGGCACACAGTTTCCCAAATGTCAATAAAAGAGCTCCCTGATTCTACACGGTACACAGTCCTTAATATTATGCACAGGATTTGATCGGATTGCTTCTGAATTCACTTTCCACAAACACATTTAATCCAAACGAAAACTCGCACCAGATGGACGACTGCTTAAAGTGAACTGCGCACGACGAATGAGACTATTGATCATGCGACTATACTCGCGTAGAATTTCTTGTCAGCCAGTATTTCGCTCTCGCCTTCTCTAAATATATATAATAATATCTCTCTCTCTCTCTCTTTGTCGCACTTTTTCAAGAGAACGTCTTCTGTGCTCATCTGCATGGCTTTGCCAAACACACAAATGTATTACTCATCGATTCGGTGTGTGCATCGGCGAGTGTATCGTCCTTGTTTGCTATTGGCTACCGGGCAATAAAATCAACTAGCTCTGCCAGACGCAATGGGATGTTGGGTAAAACGAGAAAGCATGTTATCTCCATTCAGCTTTGATTTTGCACGCAGCTGCAGTCGGAATCAACGACGTGCGAGTGTCTACGTGATCGCACTTTTTCGTAGTTGTGTTTTTACTTTGTGTGCGATGTTTGCGCTTTACTAATTATCAGCAATTATTTTTCGGGTCAGAAAAATAGCTGTACAGATGTCTCATTCTTTGCTATCTCCGGAGAGGGGTTTGGATCAATAGCATACGCAAACGGTCGAACCAGTGAGAGGAAGATTGAAACTTTCGGATGAGCAAAACCAAATCGGGGGGTAAAATGAAAGGGAACGGACGGAATCGAAAGTAACTCAAATAATATTTCCACCATACTTTCGTTTGCAACAGAAAGGGAGAACACTAATACTAATAATATCAAAGATATTTGTAGTTCACTATTTATTTGTGATCCATTGTCTTGAAAACATTAAAATATTACTTACTTCATCCATATGTTAAAATATTCCTAGTATCGAAGCTCTCAATTGCCTGAGCGATAATCAACATTAAAGAAATGTTCAATGACTAGCTTTTCATTCGTATGACGTTGTATCTTAAAATGTGTTAACAATTGGCAAATTTATAACGTATTATTGAAAACAAAGGTTATTTACATACTGTAACCAAAAACTGTAAACAACTGGCAAAACTGTAATGGCCCGTTCTCCTAGCCCAAGTAGTGCTCGGGCAAAACTATGAAGGGGCTAAAGAGCCGAGATCTAGAATTGTGATGGGAGTTCGGAATCGGACCCACCCGATTCCGATTTCGTGTTCAGAATCAATTCCGGAGCCGATTGAGTTGCCGGAAACGATTCCGATTCCGGATTGCTGATCAATTCGGAATCGGCTCCGGAACCAGGATCGGCTCCGGAATAAGAAATTGACTACAGAATTGGAAGTAGCCCCGGAATAAGAATCAGTTCTTGAATTGAAATAAGAAGTTTCACAAGCGAAATCAATCCCAGAATCGCCATGAGAATGAATCGTTTACAAGTAAATTTTGATTATTTACGACTATTAATACGTAGCATCATTGGACCTCTATTCTTAAAGAGATGCCGAAACTGACTCCGATTCCGAAACCGATTCTGATTCAGGATCCGATTTCGGAGCCAATTCCAGAACCGATTCCGATTCGGAGCTAGCCCGGATCAATTCCGACGAAAACTTCATGTTTCCCTAATCACTAATCTAGACAGCAAAGCGCCGCAAGTGGCTTGCAAGCCGTACCTTAAGCGGTTATCACACACGGCTAAATACTGTTGTAAGTGGAATATCCCATTTTCTACCAAGACAATGGTTCATGATTATTTAAAGTTTGTTTAATGATATTTTATGCTTTTTCGTTATCAATAACCTTATAAATGATTTCTTCTACTTTGTTTTGAGCGTTCTTCATGCATTATATCATAATATTCTATTTAATAGATAAAACCCAATTGGGAGCAAAACCGAATCGTCCAAGTTCAATTCCGAATTTCAGAACGGCGTTTATCTGTCAAGCGCCATCTGACAGATAAACGCCTTCAGGAAAGGCAGGTTTTAGATGTGTATGATAACCGCTTTACCGATCGTGTGCGCACTGTGTGCGAATACCACTAATACCACACAACTGTGTGAGATACTGAGATGTACTGCGAACGAGTAGAGAATTCTAGTGATTTATTCTTCACTTTTTCCGTATCTCTTATGTCTGTATGTGAGTGAGAGATTGAGAGAGAGTGTGTGTGTGGAAACACATGCATTTTATCGCAACACATGATTTCAACAACATGATGAAATGCTGATGAAATATGCACACGTAGTCGAAACAGATGCGGAATGGAGGAGTTACCAAACATGACTATCGATTGCCAATATCCGGCAGTCTGGATACCGGAAATACCGTGCCAGTAGATCGCGCGAAGAATCAGTTTACAACTCCAGATCAGAGGGGCAGTAATTAGATTGGTATCGACTTGCAAACTCGCCAGCTCGTGCCACGCGTCAATGGGTGCAAACTCGCAAACTTGCAAACTCGAAATGGGTGCTCGAACCGTTAAGCTGTGTCGATTAGTTTATAATGCTCGGAGGATTTAAACTTGTTTTTTTATTTCCCTCTCGTTTTGGGAACCTTTTCCGTAACTCCAATGTGTCACAATAAGAAGCTTACCGAGCCGAGCAGAAACGTGTCGGACAGTGTCCATGATTTGTATGTGTAATTTTGAAAGACTACCGTGTCAACGTTCTCATCCCGATGTGTTCTAGTATAGGTGGTTGATAAATTCCCGCCCCTTCCCACCCATACTAGTCTGTTTCGTCTCAGCGAACTAGGACGCAATAGCATTGGCGACCGGATCCGGACGCAAATCAAATCAAGTCAATCAATTTCACGAAGATTTCCGCTCCAGGAATGTCGGGGTGTGAAGGGAAGGATGATGTGATTGTAGCGTAAAATGGGGTTCAAACGAAACGGAAAATTCGGCTTCGGCTTCTTCTGGGCCCCATGTGACGATGCTACAGGTCGTACATCCCTGAGGACGAGGGAGAGATAGTGTGAAAGGGTAAAGGGTATGACCGGCGATACGCTGCGGCAGATGAAGATCAATTTTCCGCAAGCTTCGTTTGCGTGTGTACGCTCCCAATGCGGGTTGTTTGGCGCACGGGGGCGGCGATGGCTTTAACAAAGTTTGTGTTTTCGACGAATTCCTTATTGCGCGCAATTTACCAACACTCTTCCCTTCCTCTATTTGTTGAGAAGATGAGGAGGAGGAGGATGAGGAGATGATGGAGCGATGAGAGGGGGGGGGGGTTGGAGATGCAGAAAGGGGACTGAAACATCCTTAACACCCGACCAACGATACCTCTGGTGAACTCTCGAACCTTCGTGCGGATCTTTTTGGAGCTCACCAACGGAAGGTAAGTAAGTAAGTATGTGTGCGTCACCAAGATAGCTGAAATTCCACACCACATTCGGACTTGGGCTTGCAAAATCGCCCGAAGTGGAAAATGGTTGGAATGTTTGATTAGAATGCGCCACATACATCAAGACCCTAGCCACGAGATTGGCCATGTTTCATATCCATCGTAGCCCGGAAAGAAAGGCGAAGATGGTCTGTTTACACTTTTTTCCCCGTCTACACCCCGACTTTTCTTCCTTTTCTGTGTATCAAATATTTATATCTACCTGTATTGCAACCAGGCGTTTAGTATTCCGGGCAAGTTGTTAGCTCTTTTTTGCCCATTCTCTCTATAAAGGATCTTAGACTTTTGGGCTATCTCTTCGGAAACCAAAGCATTTATCTAACAACCCAATCGCCCACCCCTTTTGGCTTGGAGTGATTATTTCACCTGTCAAGTGCCTATCCTCGACGTCGAAGCTTCATGCCGGGTGACATCTGTAGTGCGCTTTCTAGACACCGAGGCGTTTATACGCCAATTTCTACAGAATTTAACAAGTTCGTCTACGTGTGTCAGCCATGGGAGCTAATTATAAGCCGGCAAACGATGCTCATTTACAATACACATACACACACGCACGCGTGCTCGTATCCTTATCTTCTCGTACGTCTCGTAGAGTATACTGCGGCACCTGTCGTATGGTGGGCCGATCGCTTCGTTTACCTCATTCGTCACACGTCTGCCGCTGCTGGTGCCGCAAAGCCCGTTGTGCAAATCCAACTTAATTCCATTAAACTTTCAGTTTACCGGATAATTAAGATTGATTAAGCCCGGGCACACACAAACATTCTGCTGCCGCTTCCCACACTGGGCGCGAGCGAACCCGAAAATGGATGGTGGGCCAACCCGCCCGGCTCTGACGGTAACTGATTGGATCTCCCATGAAGCATCCCGTTCGCAAGTGGGACCGCGCGGTGTGGGTGTTTTAGGGGTGGTAGTGGATTAGGAGGCATCCCCAAGCAGCCAGCGATGAGACAGCTCAAAATTTTCGCATCGCAGCCTCAGCGCAAACAGCGATCTCTCGTGCACGGGACGACAGTGGGCACGGAGGCGATGACGTTGCGCGAAAGTTATATCTTCTTCCGTACCAACGCCTGGGATGCCCGGGGAAGGGGAAATTGGAAATCTTTGGCACGACAGTGTAATAAAAAAAAATCATCTCAAAGCACCAACAGCCAAAAATATATTTTTGCAATAGATCACACAGACGCTCCATGTGCCACATCATTTGAGAAGATGATTTTGAGGGAAATTGCGGAGTAGAATTAAGGGAGAAGAGGGAAGAAACACATACGAAACCTGATCCGCTCTGGATATCAATTTTATCGCTTCACTTGGCAGTTAAAGTCAAGACAGCACACACACACACATACACATAAAATATACACAACAAACACTCCACCTTCGCCACCATTTCGGTTAAAGCGTTTTACGAATGTCATCTCGGAGGCCGAGAAAGTTTCTCGATCCCGGTGGGCAGAGATAAAGCGGAAAGCCCCTGGTGTCACTGCAGGATTTAAAACGCCATTTATTCTACGAGTCATATTTACGGGTCGGTTGGTCTATTCCCTTCGTCTTCTTGGCGCTAAGCTGTCACACTCTTCTATACCTAGATGGGGCACAGCAAGTGTTATTGCCATTCTACGCACTGCAACAAAAAGATATGTCAAATTTATCTGCCTTGATGGACGGTTTTCTCCTTGCCTGCTCGATTACATTAACGTTGCGACTGCTTGCAAAGTTTTCCGTCAAACCTCTGCTACGTAAAGCAACGAGCCTTTGATGCCAAACGGAACTACAGACCCAGAACGGAGCAACTTGGTAGCATTGAAACAAGGGAGCGAGCACGCCCCTGTTTACAAGTTCGAATTATGCAATCCGTCGTGCAATTCTTGCTGCCATCGCGTGTCGTGTTTTACCAGACATCGTCCAGTTCTGGCAGTTGCACTCGGTCGAGCTCTGGTCTAATCCGCACCGTTAAGTGCTCGCGGCTGCGTCCTGTCTCGAATATGTCCCAAGAATTTCTCTCCGGAATGCTACCTTCCCAGGGGAGGGAGATATTTAATAAGCCCAACCCCCTCCCTGGTAAGAGTACAGAAACGGGCGCTAAATGTAGCATCGTCAGCAAATTCCATTAAAAGCATCAACAACCCTCCCATCCATTCGCAAGCGCTCCCAGCGGACGCACATCTAGCCGCAGGAACGCACAGCATAATGGGGAGGACGAAAGAGAAAGAGCTGATGGTAGAAAAAGCTACTGTGCCAGAGTTGCTATTGCTGGTAAGTGCATGCACACACACACTTTTACTTTATACTGCACAAAACCGCACTCCACTACTACCGGTTCGATAGCGCAGCGATAGTCCTTTTTGTGTATGGACGCATTGGAACGATGAGTACCCGACGCCTTCTTTCCTCCTGTTATCTCTTTGCCAACGCCCACCCTCCGCTGCAGTGCAATCTTTTTCAAACTAGCCAGGAGGGGGATGAGTTTGATCAGATTTAGTAATTACACTGTCGGCGCCGGCGTTCGATAGTGCCTTGCGATCGATGCCACAATCGCTATATACGCTTTTTGCTTAACTGCGGGGCAGGAAGGGAAGAAAAAGAGAACAAAGTATGCAAACACATTGACAAGGAGCACTGTACACGCTGGGAAGCTGTGCCGTACACCTGCAACTGTTGTAAACGGTTGCCGTAAAGCATATAAGTACCTTAGTGCTTACACCATTATATTCTGCTTTTAGTGGTGTTGATGTTTAATGCTTTGTTTTTCTTCGCTCATTCGTTGGTAGAGTTCAATATGCAGTACAAACTGTTTTTTGTCCCCAACACCTTTACCATCCTCCTCAACCCCTCCTATATTATCCCCGATATTAGGTATAAGGAGGGAAGAGTAAACGGTACATCATCATCATCATTTCCACATTTACTGGCGATGAGATTGCAACCCACAGTGTTAGTGAGCAGTATGTCCCTTACTTACTCGGGTTGGAGTCGGTGGGGTATAAGCAGACATGACACATGAAAAAGGCATGTTCGAACTTGGTTTGCTCCTGCCATAAGTAACGCAATGATCAATGAATACGTGGAAATAAACTGTTTCAACTTTACAATATATTTGTTCATTCAACAAATTTAAAAACATGTATGCAGCGCATGTCTCAAACAATTAATGTAACGAGTTCGCATAGATTTTTTTTCTTTATAATTAGTTGTAATCGATTTTATGGCGTACTGAATGGCATACATTCAATAATGGTGGGGTAGATTCAATAATATGAGAGTACAAAATCGTAGGAAACTCTGTAATGTACAGCAAATCAAAATGTTGTAATATTTTTGATAATACAGTCTACGTCGCTTAATTCTTAAGTCTTTCTGAAAGACAACTATTTTAATCTCTATGAGACTAAATTTTGAACGTAAGTCAATCTTAATCCTTAAAAATCGTTTAATGTATAATTTTATGAAGAGCAGTGAAAACATAAACACAAAACAAAATATTATATATTGACACATCTTTACTGGTACATAGTGCATTGTGAAAGTGTATAAAACTTCATAAATTGTTTCACAGATAGCAATGCAATTATAGAATTTGTAATGCTATTCTTATGTAACATATACGTTAAAACCGAACCGACCCGAACCGACCGCTTTACGACCAAAAGTGCCAAATTCTCCAAAAATGTTCAAAGAGTTTCGCGTAAAGGGCTAAACAGATACACTAAGACCAAAACTGCCAAATAGATAAACCAATCAACGAACCGCATGCGGCTCGTGAGCCGTACTTTGCCCATTGCTATACTAGGGGCACACATTCGCTGGTTTTGCGATTTGAAGCGACTATCTTTTTTTTAATCTGCATCAATCAGCTGGAGCCTCCAAACAACAACAAAAACGTGAAATCAAAAACAGCAAAGTAGCTAACACGATTCAATCAAAGATTCGTTGGATAAATGTCAAATGCGTTAAAAAAATCGAGTTGCTAATTAAATTATTATGATTATGATTTTAAACTAGTTATAGCCGTGAACGGTCGTTCATCTATCGACGCCTGTTGACATCATTTTGTCCATTCAACAAGTTCCTTTTACATTATTAATTTTGTTTGTTTTAAATATTTTATATAATTATAAGATAAGAGATTGCGAGATTTAGCGCCATCGCTTTTTATCTTTTTTTTCATTCAATTCAAATTTGTCAAGAGACAGTTTAGCGTTTTCATTTAGGTTTACACAATGTAAGGCTTTTGCCATTTGTTAACTTAATCTAACTTAACCTAACAAAAAAATAAATTATGAACTATTATTTACATCAACAAGAGCCCTTATAAGAAGGAACTCAGATTGATGTGGTTTTTCTTTGATCCGTTCGGTCATTTCATAGGCGATTTCAGTTACAGGTTTAGTGCCAGATCATACAATTCTTTGAAGCTCGTCCAGCGTGGGGCATTCGCGAATAGACGCAAAAAACGATTTCATCCCACCTGGACTTTGCGGATGTTTGTGTAAGCACTACGTTGCCATACAGGGCATTAGCTGTCTTGTCACCCATTATACATTTTCCAGATTCGAGTTGGGATTTTACGCGTTCAAAACCTAGTGTTACCAAATCGAAAAGAGTTTTGGATTCGAATTGTATGATGGATGTTGACAATCGTTTAACGTGTTCGAAAAATAGTGTCACGATGTTGAGCTGGCTTGAGAAACCCTGTATGCTTTACTAGTTGGTTTTGTAAATTAATGTCCCACCCAAATCGCATACAATGAGTACAGTTCTTTTACTTCAGAGAAACCCATCAAAACTCAAAAGCTCTGTTGGTATAAAGTCTTGCAACCTAAATTCAAGTTACAAGAAAATGGATGCAACAAAGCAGCAGTATTCTTTCCTTCGCCCGGTGTAAATTATTACAAGTAATAAAAACAAGCCGTTTTGTAGTATCGATATTTATTTGTGAAAATAAAAATCCGTCGCATGTCTCGGGCTTAGAAGAAAGTATGACCTTTCTTCTTTCCCGTGGCCGTATTGTGAGCCATCGGCAATACTTGGCCCGGTCAGTGTTGGACGTTGACCACACTAAACTCTTGCCGTGTCGCCCTTTGGCAATTATTAAAAGCAACCATGAATTTTATTGCATTGTTTTGGGGTTTACAACAACTCAAATGATAGTTATAAACTATTTATAACGCATTCAAACAATTTTTTTTTGCATTCAATTGCCAAATGCATTCAAACAATTTTCGCTTTTGCGTTCACGGATTAGAAAGACTCAAAACATAAAATATACTTATTGTATCACGAAGAAGCATTTGGATATTACCACCGGATGATACTTGCTTCCAAATCAACTTATTTAGATCTTCCAAATAAAAAAGGTATAAGAATGAATAGAGTAGTTGTTAATGTTTCACAAATAAAAACCAAAACAAATAACTAATGACTGATTTACAAAGACAGAACGTAGCTACTTTTGAAAAACTAAATCAGTTAACGAGCACAATATTATGAGCAACCACACACTAACAAGAAGAAATGTTGAAATCAAAAAATATACTTTAAAAAATGAATAAAATTTTTACCCAAACAAACAAACAAACGTGTGAACAAACCTGCGATCCTTTTACATGGTTAATAACGTAATAGCTTTTCAACACATCGAAACCTTGTCTTGAGCATTACCTTTTTTTACTATAACACGTAGTTGATGATATCCTGCCTCTAGACTTCAATCTCACAATGTATTTATAATAGGTGTTATCCATACCTTTGAACCAAGCCTTTAAAAAGTACATGAGCCTTTTCAAACGATAAGAGGTTACTCCGGGTTTTGCAAAAAGATGCTTGAGAGTTTTGACTGCAGCATTTAAACATAATATTTTTAGCATTCCCACCATTTATCTTAAACATATATTGGGACAGGACTGACTTAAATGTAAATAATATAAATTAAATATATAAATAGGACATAAAAACTTTTAAAAAAATGTTATTCAGGAGGAACGGTCCGAAACGGCCGTATTGCTTAATAACTTTAATTATAAACACCGACAATTCTCGCCAGTTTTCTATGATAACATAACTTAGATAACTGAGCATGATTAAGAAGGTATAATGTTGTACTTTTTTTAAGTTTTATAATTCATAATCAAAATTGCGTACAATTAGAGCACAGTTTAATTATTTCGTGTGAAGGAGTAATTTGTATGTATGTCATTGCAACATCATATATTTGCGGACATATTTCATTAAAGAATGGACCTACAGCTGATTTGCTTGCTGTGACAGTACTTACCTACAGCGTATGTCAGCTTCAACGTTCAAGAACTTATTTATATTTTGAAAGGATTATATTTTGTTATGAGTAAACAACGTATTCAAAACTAGAAAAGATACTCAAAAGAACATGAAAAATATAGTAGCTTTCAGTAGAAAACAAATAGATATTCTTCAATTTACAATTGATCTCTACTTTCTATAAAACTCACTTATATCAAACTTGTAACAATTATGAACTCGAACAGTACTCTTTCTTAACTATTAGTATATTATGACTGCCGTTAATATGTTCGTAGTTACCTAATTCGTAGTTAGCTAGTTCGTAGGCAGTTAAAACTAAAAATACGTTTTTTAATGTGCAGAAACCAAAAAGCATAGTTTGACTTTCTGTTGCGATGCCATCGCGCTTTGCCATTAATTACTTTCAGTTTTACGCGTGCCAAATTAGGCTGACTAAACATCAAATAAAAGTAGCGCCCTTTATTGAAGTCAATCGAAGCCGAATATAAAAATAAACAGCCATCGTCAAATGACAGGGCGCCCAGCGGCACGCGGCAATCAATTTCAATCACTCCACCTGCTCACAATGGTGACAGTAAAAGCGACTTTCCCGTATTGCATGAAATGTCACTAATCAATTCCACCCGGTTAATGATGCGCTGTGTGTGTGTAAGTGTGTGTTTGTGTGTGTATGTGTGTAATGGTGCTTCTTATTACCTCTTGTTATTCGGGCTATTGCCACCCGCCAATAAATGTGCCCACCAATAATAAGGGAGCATAATTTCGCAACCATGAATGCTTTACCCCTCGCGTTCAGATAGGAGAATAAAATGCCAAATTTCCCAAAAAAGGGGGGCAGGTGGATGATGACGAAAACCATAAATAACCATAACCACACAAACAAACCAGACACCAGAGCGATACAGGTATCAATGGGGAAGGGATATTATAGATTTGTGCCATACCTTTTAGGCTTCGCACGTGACAATATTGTGTGCGACCGCCTGCCTGGGATCTCTCTCTCTCTCTCTTTTGTTCTATCTCTTTCTCTCTCTATCTCTCTCTCGCTGTATTCGCCCTGCATTCCGTGAGAGGTAGGCTCCATTGAAGACGCTCGGAAGATTGAAATCCCCTGTCCGGCTTCACGCGTACTGAAATAACGCGTCGAAGGATAGCGGTAAGTTGAGCGATAGCGCTAGCATTCCGTATTCATTGCACGTCTGCTGAAAAACGCTGGATCCTTGAGCGGTGCTCCAAAGCTACCAGCGCAAAAAGGGTAGACTTTGGTCTGGTTCTTTTTTCTCCTATTCTGCTCAAACGGCCAGCACCCATTTCACCTTGTTGAAAACTCAGGTGACAACGAGAAATACTCCTCACAGTGAACGGTCGAATGAGATCACACACTCTGCCGCTCTCTAGATCGGTGCGAAATACTAACGTGCGTTATACAAAACAAAAAGAGTGATAGTTGAATAGCTTACCGACTCTTTGAAGCATTAGCATCTTTAGATATGTGTATTGAGTTATCTATTCCAGGGGCCTCCAAACTTTTCAGCTCGCGGGCCGCATTGGTTCAAAAATAATTATGTTGAGGGCCATATGACGCTACTTTTAACTGATGAGTGAACGTTTAAATCTCGTTTTTACAACAATATACTAACGATACTTGTACAGCTTCGTGTTACTAAAGTTTGATTTTTCCCTAAGAAAAGTAAAAAATACAATTTTATTTGTAAAAGTCAAAATAACGTAATATTTATTTTAACTCTGGCAAAGTCATCGTGGGCCGCATTATAAGCTCTTGAGGGCCGCATGCGGCCCGCGGGCCGTAGTTTGGAGACCCCTGATCTATTCAATCGAGTTGACGGAGCAGATTTATCCCTGAGCGCGATGCTTTCGACCTTTTAAACTTGTATACTAAAAGGATAACTAAAAACCCAGTCCACGATTGTGATGAATCAAACCCTCATTTTTATCTTTCGAAAAAAAAAATTCCAACCTCAGGAAAAGTCGATTGATACATCCCTCCCCACTCCTTCCACGATGAACATGTCATAGGCGAATCAACCTGCCTGCCCCTTATATGTACAGCATTTTTACACCTAAAACCCATTCACGGAAACGTTTGGTGGCACGTGCACTCATTGAAAGGCCGGCGCGTGGTGAGACGCTAAACTGACACATTTGCAAAACCGATGTGTTTTGTGAATACTATGGAACGTGCGACAAAGAGATGTGAATAAGCCAATGGGACAGAAGTAGTGATGGGCGTTTCGGAGCCCACCAACGGCTCCGGAGCCGGCTCCGGCTTCGGAGCCGTTTTGCCTATCACTAGACAGAAGTGAATTCTTCGAAATTTTGATGCTACTTAGCAACCACTTTTTCCTTGATTTTTTGAGAAAATTGATGTTGTGCTAGGATAGATAGCGTGACCACGTCATGCACGTTGACGGCGCGCTTCCTTGTGATGATGATTCCTAGGGAGCATACAGGGTTTACCAGACCAATAATTTCTAACCTTCTTCTTCCACTTATTTCTAACAATCGTCTTTTTGAATAGACACCGCTATCTACCACTTGACCATATGTCTTCTTCTTCTTCTTATTTAGCGAGCAAGGATTTATTATCCTATGTTTTATCAGACCGATTTGAAACTGTGCCGAATCTGACCGTTGGGAAATCCAAGACGACAATTGTGTTATTAAATTGGCCAGAGTAGCTTACACCACCTGAAGTGTGAAAAAGTGGTAGACAGCTGTGTCTATTAAACAGACAATTGTTATAAACAAGTGGACAGTTATTTATTGAGCTGGTAAACCCTGTAAGTGACCGAGGTCCATAATGTTCCAGCATCGGTGGATCTAACTAGGCGGTCGCCTGGGGCGAGAGCCATAATCACCCTGCCCCCACTCCCCCGGTCACGATTTACAGGGGGCCTCAGCACATCTTACCGCCTTACCGGTACCCTAAATCCGCCACTGTGTTCCAGGTTGCTCTCTTCTCCCACGGCACATGCAGCGCAGGTTCTCGGCGGTAATAATTGTTTTCACAATATACGCCGAATCTCAGCCTTCGTAACAACGGTAAATTCAATTTATGTATATCAGGAAGTAACCATTGCCATGGTATTACCTTCATGTCTCTGTTGAGCCGGTGTAACCAATGGTCTAATGATTCCTATCTCGAACTCTAGAAGTATGAGCAGAAATTCTCGGTGCATCAGCTCACGCGTTGTCTTTAAAATGTATATCTGGACCGATAACACATGTTGTCGCACTTGACCACTGACAACCATTTGCTGACCGTCGTTCGTGACACGTTTTACTGTCGTCATATTGTTGGCCTAACCGCGGCCTCATTCTGCGACTATTTTTATCTCCCGCTGTCTAAACACAGGGTTTGGGATAAATCATCTCCTCGGCACACACACCCTCGAGTTGTTTCCCGCGCGTCCGGCCCATGTGTTAAGTGTACAGGTGGTACGGCTCGTAAGTGCTCTCCCTCTTCCCCTCCCATCACCCCACCCAAATATAACTTCAAGCCGTCCGGATTCAATTTCCGGTTTCATTAAAACCGGCCTTTCACACAGGACTCCCACCGCGGATGTTTGGCGGTGATTGCCATACCAGTCGGGTGTGGAAATGCTGCTTCCGAAATATAACTTCCCTCCCCCTCCCACTGCTTCACCTCTTGCAATATCTATGTGTGTGTGTGGATGG
>SIXB01002978.1:0-24822 GCA_007018985.1 Anopheles bwambae
TAGAAGTTTGCAAAGACTAAGCAACGGACGGCATTACTGTTAACAAGCAAAACGATGCAAAAAATCCCATGCTTTGCTTCCCACCAACTACAGCTCCATTCAGCGAACCGCAATCACCGGTCATGAATGAAACCAATCTGAGCCATTGCATATTCACTAGGGAAAAAAACATTCTGAAAGGACGTCCCGGCTTGCGGCATATCCTTTGTCGCCCCGGATAGAGTTTTAGTAGTGTTCCAAGTACCTTTTCAGTATTATGGTGCAATGGCATCAGTCATGTCAGAAGTACTGCGGACACTTTTTCGTATTGAAAGGCACTCACAATAAACATAATCATTCATCTCTTTCTCTCTCTTTCAGCCTCTTCTGATTGCGGAAAATCATAATAACCGCACTTATCACTCGCCAGGGGAATATTTATCCGGCTATTATGTGATGTGGCAATGTTTGCTGGTTGTGTGAGACAGCGGAGTAGAATCTTGATTTGCCAGGTATGTGTGTTAGAGTTTATGCATAATGTTAAATGATGAAAAATCGTTGTCATCTGGTTGGCTTTGACTGAAGGAACTTGAATCACAACATTAGTATTGGTGAATTGCAAACTTTTGTTTCGAAAAGAGCATATAATAATATGAATAGTATAACGCTTTCAAAGTACAACATCAAACGTCATTTTAAATATTTGTAAAAATATGTATTTATAAAGTGGACTATTGGATAAATAAGGCTTAAGTTTTCACCTCTGGACTATTGACTATATTCAAATGATTGCATTTTTATGATTAGAGGTATTTTTTTTACAAATATTAAAAATGACTTTTGATGTTGTACTTTGAAAGCGTTATACTATTCATATTCTTATATGCTCTTTTCGAAACAAAAGTTTGCAATTTACCAATACTAATGTTGTGATTCAAGTTCCTTCAGTCAAAGCCATCCTGATGACAACGATTTTTCGTATTAGAAACCATTTATATTCTCTCCGTATAACGTGCAACATCTGCCGTGACAGTGAGCTTGATCTTGAGGGTGAGCTTTCCTATAAGTTCATCAAAGAATTGCAGATGTTGTAAAGTTGAACGTAATGGAATGAACGTGCTTTTTCTCTCGACTACATTCTCCATCAAACGTCGATTTGGGTAAACTACAGGAACCGATACAGGAAGAGACAAGTTCAGAGATGTTCCTGGAAGTAGATTTTGGCGTGACGATGTTTTATACAGCTTGCTTAAAATTGTCACAATACTTTGGATGGTGAATACTGCTATTCTCTCGGCCCTTGGTGGACCTTTTTGGGTCCGTGCTGTCAGTCTTTGTACGCTATAACCGTTGGTGTTTTTTTTATCTTTCAGACAATACTGCTAGAAAATATAGTTTACCGGTAGTTCTATGTCTGAAAAACTTTCAATACGTGATCGAAGCTTATCACGCTTATTCATATCACAGTGTCATCTTTGTTGTAGCATGTAGAAGTGATTTCGAGAAGAGCACAGGTGTATAACATAAGGAAGAGTATAGTTCTTTACGTATTAAAAAGATACGAAGAGTCACATCAGACTTGTTACTGATCTCAATAAGCATGCAACATAATGCTAGTAGAATTCTACGCACAGGTGTTTCACTATTTGAACGAAAAAAGAAGCTGTAGGAGTCCTAGTGGACGTTAGAAAAGAGATAATGTAGCGAATGCAACATTACCTTTCTACTGAAATTTTGATTAATGAACTATAGTCAAAGTAGGTCGAATGATTCCAGATAAACCGGAAATATTTAAATAGAGCTTTTTGCAATGTCAACAATGTACTATGTAAACAATGCAGAGATACTTAACATCAATTCTTGAGATCACCAATAACACTGACGTAAATCTGCTTTGAATGGAGCATAACTGACATGTTAATTTGTCCTGAACCATTCCGTTTTGTTCTATTATGACAGTATATTTTCTACAGATTAGGTAGTGTTCTCCTCTCCGTAGTGAGGTAATTAATGATCGAAACAATCGGCGAAAGTTGACCTAGTTCTCAATGATGCTTACGGCAAGGCTACACACACCGATGCGCAGACTAAATAGGAAAACACATTTTATCACGGATTCGATTACCTTCTCCAACATTCTTATGATAAATGATGTAGGATTGTTTCGTGTCGAGATTCCGTGTAATATTTCCGGAAGAACATAAGCTCTGACAGGAGCTAAGCTGTGGTAGAATGAAGACTATCCTTTTTATGTTTCAATTCCGGATGAGTGAACAAATCGTGCAAGTTTTATCACCTGGGATGCATGACAAACGACTTCGAAACTGTAGATGTTTATAAGATCGTAGTACCAAGTTATGTGAAAGGAGGTGTGTAGTTATGGAAACAATCACAAATAACTTAAAATCGATAGAAAATACTTTGTAATGGACTTTTTTAAACTGCACCAAACAAAATAAATTGTTTCAAATTTTAAATCTTGATTACGAATCAACTCTTGAGAAAATAATTCTAAAGCTCTAAAGAAATGGCCGTGTGAATTTGTTATGTTTTATTCTATTGAGTTGGTAAATTTTCCCTAGATATTAATATAGGTCATTCATCTCACTGATTCTATAAAAAACAAAGCAAGGAAAGGAAGGAAGATTAATCAAAACACTTGTTTCTATGATAGTTTTGCTGGAGTCTTGAGTTATCAATCATGGAAGATAAATTACACTGTTTTATGCAGCAGCTGTGTTTTAATGATTTATCTTTGGAGCATTGGAATGATAACCAATTGAACTATGTAAAAACTTCTTGTGATGTTAATGAAGTTATAGCAATTTATTACAATATACTAATCCTAGTAAAATAGCTATATCTATATTGATATCGTATTTTTATACCAACGAGAGAATTTTTCTATTTTTTCATTAACGAGAGCAATTCATATTGAATGAAATGAATCATAGCACATTATTTAAGCTGACTCATTGCATAGCAGAAACAAGTCATGTAACCCGCATTTAAACTATTTGAAGTGATACACATGCCATAAACTGAGATGACATCCAAACAAACCATTCGTTAGAGCACTTCAAAGAAAATTGTCCTAACGAAGTGTGAAATCGATAGGATGCGACAATATTTTTTTCAATTGATGGGAAAAGATTTGTGGTGCTATAACCGACAAAAGCTGCGTAAGCTGCAAATCAAACGATGAAAATTGTGCTAAATGCTTATCAAATGCTGTGCTGTGGTGATTGAAATCGTAAATAAATCACTTTGTTTTCCAAACAAATGTTGCTATTGATGCGGGATAGCTAATGAAAAAGAGGGAGGGTTTCTTTAGTGATCTTTAGAATAATTTTCTCAAGAGTTGTTTCGCAATCAAGATTTAAAATGTTAAATAAAATATTTATCATTTAAACAATTAAAGCATAATTGTATTCTCTCTGAAATGGTTATAGAGTTAACTTCTACTAGTATACATTTAGCCCGATAACTGTTATCATTTTCGATTAATGATGCTGTCTTAAATAGCCTGGGTGATTGAATGAATATTGCGTGTCGGTATGTTCCAGCTACCATTTTTGCAATATTTACAGCACTTTTAGATTTTCTAGATTTCCCTGCCGAGTAACGACGATATTATTAAAAAGCAAAAGTTAAAGTACCGTAGCAGAAGATTGTTTCTCAGGCGCCAAATGTCAACCTGTCAATCAAACCCTTCTTTAATTCACTTTCACCCATGCAGAGGAAGCGAATGTTTCACTTTATTCAATGTGGTGCTTTATCGATTCCTTGATTTTCTATTTCGGATTGCCAAGATTAATGACAAACATGGAGGATCTTGCTTTTGCCCTTCTCCAAATTCACTTAAATGTGTCAGCACTTCCTGAAACGTCTTAATCACAGTTCAAATAAGAATCAGGTTTCCTTGGTTCCACTTCCAGAATAGGGGTTTCTTAATAGCTGTCAGCAAGATGACAAGGTTTTGTTCCAGAAATTTAAAAGGGCAGCTTAAATATGCCTGCAGAGCGTGCATGGAACGTGCTATACGAATGTCAAACTTTTTGGATAATACATTTTACTGACCGAATTGTTCAGCCTTTTATCAGGTTTATGTTTAATTCAGATTTTTCGGAGTATAATGTAATACTTTTGTGAAATGTATAATTATTTGTAAAAACCACGTTTAAAAAAACACACGCATATTCCTTCGTAAGACCTCCTGCATCCGCACGCAAATATATGAACAAACAAACCAAACTTTTGCACCATTGCATTTAGATGAAGAAGGATTTTCTGTAGGCAAATATTGAGGGTTGATGGCATAAAAACTCCCTCCATTGCTATGGAATCAATTTACTTCATTTCTAGTCCATTAGACTGATGGATTGTATTTCTGATATTTTGAAAATCTGGAAAATGTCACGTTCTCATTTTTTGTTGCTAAGCTGTTTCCAAAAATCGATCAATGTTGCTGGAAATATATGGTGAGTTGTATAGCGTTTCCATTGTGAGCATAATTTTTCTTGGATTCTAGCAGATGTTTAATGAAATTATTCCAGAATTTACCTTTAAACTTTCTGGTCACCTTACAATTTTAAAATAATAAAAAGCTTACGGAGATGACATTTACGACAGGTTTGTTTTTTATTGTACTTTCGTAGCAGTTGGTTTTGTATGGCTTAGCCGTGGTTTTAATAGAAAAAGTGGAAGTATCCTCAGTCATGTCTTATTAAAAACGCTGGTTTGATGAGTAAAGCATGTACCTAACGGCGAATGCTTTAGCAGCAAGAGAAGAATTCTCTTGAGGTGCAAATTCCATACCGAGGTTTTATGAAAGCATGCCTTGTGGGATGAAAGTATCTGAATATTTTCACCCCTGGGGCATGTGGTTGAAATATTTTCAATTTTCCTTCGTTTTATTCTCTTTTAAGATAAGGGACTTCGTTGGTATAAACCATAGATATTCGGTTAATCTATTTAAATCGTAGTAGATGCGGTAAAATAAAATCCAGATGAAGATTATGAATTCAGAACGTTGTATTGGATTGGGTTGAAATCTTCAACTCGTTAATATTCTTTATCATTCTAATAATTGTTCTTTTTTACGAGAGGCTGTTCAAGAAAATAACAAAAATATTAGAAAAAAATACAAGTCAGGCAGTTTATATGTGGCTTATATTTTGCTTTAGATAATTGTACGAAATGGTCTTTCTATAAAAGAGTGAACCATAACACAAAATGTGTTATAACAGCGATACTATGATTTGTGTTATCTTACTGTTATCTGCTGCTTGAATTGAACAAATTTGTTAAATATGCCTAAGTTCAATACCATTTTTATTTTTTCTCCCCTTCAGTAGTATCAGTTCGTCCAAAGTATCTGCTTCTTGTCACTGGTTCAACGAAAACGATAGTTTCTGTATTGGTGATGTTTATTTATGTCGTAGCATAAAATTACTTAACTATAGCAGCTACCACTTGTTGAACATATTTGTTTATTGTTCTTTTTTGATATTTACATTGAATGAATGCTGCCCATCATCTGTCAATGCCCGAGGAAGTTTAAGTTATGTATCCAAGAGATTAATTGACTGAAACACGGTGTGTGATGAGAGAGTGACATCTGATGAGAAAATTGAAACGAACCAGAGTACTAAAAGGAAGGAAATCAGTACCCTTTCCCATAGAACATACTTAGAATTGACGTTTTGTTATTGTTAACTGCGGAACACAGAGAAGCTAACTGTGGTTACAAGCTGCTAGGTGTGAAGTGGAATATAAAGTTATTAATTTAGAAGACTACAATTCGATCAAGTATTTTACTATCCAAATCAAGATAGGATAACGACGCATTCAATAATGTGAACATTTAATGATGATTGTATGGTTGCTTTATCCTAGTGGGTTTAATTAGAGCACCTTATCAGGTAGCACGAAACATCATTTGCACAATGATCAGTAATTAAAGACACCCCTCACATAGACCGTCGCTTTTTTGTTCCTCACTAATCCTAAAATCCGCAGACCAGAATCAGGCTATACCTATAGACAAGGTCATGTGGAAAAAGGCCCTTGCGCACTAGCTACAACAAGTGAAGTAGGTCGGAGAAATGTACTTTTGGCAAACACTCGGGTACAGGCTACTGGCTAGTTATGGTTTCCTGTGGCTCGTTAACCTTACGGAAAAGGAAACTCTGGCTCTAAACGGAAACTAGACCCCGTGCAAATATCGAGGGAAGAGATGAAGGTGGAGATGGTAATACATTTTTCAACCGACGGTATGGTTGCACGGTAGACGGTAGGTCTGCTTTGCGGTTTTGGATGCCATTTGCACCGAAAATTTAACCCTCGAGCATAGCAGTAGCTTCCGTTTCCTGTTTGGATGAACACTCGCTTACCATGAAAACGTTAGAGAAGGTTGTATTCAAAGGTAGAAAGCATTTTTTCCTAGTGCGTGTACCTATTAGGGAAATAAGTTTTAATATTTTTTATTTAACAAAAAAAAAACAGTTTATAAACGAAATAGAGGACATACAATTTAGCTTAGGATGTAATCATTTGTTTTTTTTTATTTTTCAATTGTACATGCATATTACACTTTACTTCATGCACAAAAACAGGTTAGGCTAGAGGATTTGTGAAACAATATCGAGGAAAGCATGGATGAAATTTAAACACAAGAACAAGAGCAATTAAAATGGTCTGCTGTGTTTCTAATAGTTTGAAAATATCCCGGGCTATAGACTGACCAGAGCCACCGACCAGATGGGGTGTTTGCTATAGATATTATGCAAATTTTTGATAAACGTAAACGCGTCTCAATTTAACTCGCTCGAACCACCCACTCCTCTAGCACTCTGTCAACGATGAGTTTCAACTTTAGATTTCCCTGAAATATATCGTGCACTGCCATGTAGCAGAGCGGCAGTTCAATCCGCTGCTGCTGACAATGGTTCCCTTATTGATGGTAAAGGCATGCATCGACCACCGTCCAGCTGCAATTGAATTATGTAAATATATTATAATGAGAAACGGTTGTGAGTATGACGAACGGTGCTTTGAAAGTGATTTGAAGGACTATCTCTTTCAGTTCTAGCTCAATGTTTCCAAACGTGTTTGCTTGCTCAGTGGCTTTAAGAGATGAACAACAGTGTTAAATAAAAAGTGTTTAAGCGTTTAGGCGTTTAAGTGTTTAATTTTTAGAATTCTTTGAAGTATTATATGATGCAACGAATGTCTATGTAAACTCATAAATCTTTTATAAAATATAATACTTCTTCTTCGATAGGCATTATTACCGCTCTTTAGTTTAACAGGAACAAGGAATTATAAAATTATCAATATGAACAATAGCAATCCATAAAACAGGATATACATTGATTATCATCAATATGGTTTGATGTTTATAATGAATATTTTTAGGTGAGGGTAATGATGCATGAGGATCAATGGATAAACTTAATTGATGGCGTTAATGTCGTTACGATGTATCAAATGTGGGTTTACTGTTCTTGAAGATTAATATGGGAAAAATGCCCCGCATATTTATTTTTAGAACATCTTTTTCATTACAGTAGATTGGAAATTAAAATAATACTACAGGGTACGGTTTGAATGTATTGATGTTCGAATTTTAGTCATATTTACAATCAGAACCCTCTGAGGAGTTAGAAGCATTTCAAAATCATTATTCGTTCTGTTGGTATCATCTAATGTACACTGCCATATGGTGCCAGGTTGGTTTCTGTGATTTATTGGGACTCGTTTCAAAGTTATGTTCAGATGAATGGTTTTACAAACATTTGTTCCTAGCTCAAGGGATTTCCCTCCCGAAGATTTCACTAAAAATAAGTTAACATTCGTAAGCTGATTTGATGACAAAACTTCCGAATGTTTGTTGATTGATGGAGGGTTTAAGTTATATATGTTAAGTGGTGAGCATTCCTTGACAACGAATGTTCACAGCATTTCTCACGGTTGTATCTTTTAGCTGAGATTGACTGTAAACAGTAGTTGGAGCACATGCATCTAGAGACACCCATTGCATTTTAAGGAATTTGATTGATACACCTGATAATATTCCATTGTTTCAAAGATAAATATTTATTAGGTTCAACAATTGTTTAATTAAATTATTATGTGTTTCTAGAACTATGCATTAATATGAAAATCTCACATTGACTTGAATAATATTTTGTGAAAATATTTAAAAGTCGTGGCAAAATGTGTATTGTGTAACAATGATGTATTTATTGCTATAACAACAACATTTTTAATGATGAGCATCCCTTATAAACGGAAGGCCAAAAATTCCCCCGTTTTTTTAAAATATTTTTTAAGTATTCAAATACTCATCCACCAAGTAAACAAATCGCACAAAGATGTGCAACACAATCAACTTATTGCAATGGTAAAAAAGACCAGCCAGCTGCATCGATGACCATTATGATAAAGTAGAATAAATATGATCGTAAAATTTAATATGCATAGCGCCATAGCCGTTGAAGTCACGGCGAGTTATTATCGATGCGGGTTCCGTGATTGACTTGCACGTGGCGCGTCATAATTTTGATGAGCAGACGGATGTTTGGGAACGCGGGAGTCCACGTTTGTTCCCTGTGCACAATTAAAGTACTCACATTTACATGTGACTCGACTGGTTGAATATGGTTGATAACTATCGGGCATTGTGAGAATAAAACGAAATCATATTTAATCACCATTGTGGGTGTCTTGGGTTGAACTACGCTGGAGGGTCGTTAAACTAACCAGTACAAACTATTACCTCACTGTTCAACCATTAAACCAGCGCTCCCCTAACGATAATTTAGCCTCATTTTCAGTAGAATTTTTAATGTAACCTGCACACTGCAGTACATAGCTTGTAAATTGCACATTGAGCTGAACACGTTAAGGAACTGTGTGCAAAAAGGGAACTTTATACAGAAGGTTGCAAATTGAAGAGCGAATAAAATATACTACTCACATTATTTAATGACTGCAATAAATAACTTTGGCTCCTGAATTTGTCAGACTTCCTCAACCTGACGAACAATTGATTTTCTCGACGTGGTCGTTAAAGCGACCAACGTTGACATTGGTCTCATCCTACCAACAGAACAATTCCAGACGTAAGGCGTCCGGTGCAATGAATTATGCAAAATGGGCTTCCCCAGGGGTCTTTGTTTTCCTGGTAAGTTTTATTATTATTCCTTCTGCATTCAACTGTCGTGATATTCATGCCAGTTCCATTTCATGTTCTGATTACATCCAACCCTTGGATATGATTGTATTGTATCGACCCTAAAATTAACTCTCATGTGTTCTCTCATGGTTATTCTCATGTGTTGGCTTACGTTTGCCATTCTACACAAATGGTTCTGAGTGTAGTAATTAAAAATTCAGTAACAGTTTTAACTTAAGATTCTTAAGAGCTGTGAGATGGTAAAAACTTCGTACATGTGATTCGATTGTTTCAGCTCTTACATCGAAATGGTCAAACTGCATAAAACGAGAGAGACATCCTGCTAAATGCAAAATGAAATGTAGAGAAAGTCGGAAAGTATGATGAATAATATTTAAAATGCCCTTAAAGCTGACGAGAGAACATGTGTAAAGATAAATATTTTCTAAATCAACATATAAGAGCGGTGTTATGTTACGAGCGGAAAATGCCAGTGTCTGCCGTTAACTTCATAGCTGTATTCATAGGATATCTGTATTGTCCTTTGTAAACAAAATCTTGAGACGGCATTCTTTGGTGGACTGTTATTTGAAGTTGATCAAACAGTGAAAGAACAAACAACCGTTAATGCATCACGGTTTAAAGTATTAGATTTCATGAAGAAAAATAGTATAAATGAACATCTCACGAAGAAGAAGGATCTTTCGTTAGAAAAAAGTACCTTACTGTGGTAAAGGGAAGCAATCTCGGATCAATCTTCTTCTTACTGTTTAACCACCTTTCTAGCTCAAGCTTAAATTTGAGATAATTTTTATGTGCTTGCTTTCAACATTTTATTAGTCGCATAAGTTTTTTAAGAAATTTAAAAACAGTTTGACTGGTCAAGGATTCTACTTCAGGACTTTGATATTATTTAAAAACATCTATAACACAACTCATTGCAATAAATTGTATAGGTACTAATTTATGTTCAACGCAAAAAAGTATCATATAGAGTACAATATTTCTCGACTGCAGACAGTTTTCTGCTTATATATTCCGGAGCTTTGTATTAAATCCCATCACAATGTATAGAACATATAATTACAGTATAATGAATTCATCGCTTACAGTGTACATACACTGTACACTGTACGTAACATTCGCAAGAAAGCCATAATTTTCACAGTCCTTCAACACATCTATAAGATCAGAAGATATACTTATGTTGCAACAGGTGAATAGTTTCCCAGCAAAAAGCGTCTTTTTCGAACCGGAGAACAAACGTAAAATTGACGTTCAATCTAATGAACACCGTACAGTCAACTTTCTTCATTAATTCATTCCTAGAAGGTGTAAAAGAGGCAGTAATCACCCCTGTGCATGAAGCGTAGGAAAATCTGAGCTAGAGAACATTCTTGCTGTATCAGGTCGCACTTTAAGTCGCTAGCTGAGTTGCTAAATATTTCAGGGTTGATTGTTGCATGAATAATACATTTGTCTGGCTCGTTTTTTTTATCCGTTTCATACATAACTATCCCAATGAAAGTTGAATATAAAAAGAAATAGCGCGGAGAAGTAGAAACGGGAAAAACATTTTCAAAGCATCTTGCCTTGTCAACGAACCAACGCATGAAAAAGGCTACAAATTATATGTTACGTGAAGTTTTATCTTTGTTTCAAATTGATTTAAAAGGTGAAATTATCTAAATGGGGTGTTAAAGCGATGTATGCACAAGGATATGATGGTCTTATGGGTAGATGCATCTGTCAGTATAGATCGTAAAATGTAGTTGGTTATCCTTTCAGCTCATACCATAAAATTCTCTTGCTGCAGGAAACTATTAGTCACAAGCTCGCTCTTACAGATCAGGACATATTTATGTTCATACATAACTGATTTGAAGCTAATTATGAAATGAATGAGTTGGCGTTATTTTCTGATATTCATTTGGTAAAGTATGTTATAATATTCTAATATGCGTAAAATAAAACAATTGATACTTTTGTAGCATATTATTCTTTTGACTCGTCTTTGCTAGTAAACCAAGATACTAGTTATTTAATCTATTTTAATACTAGTAAACATGAATAAAGCCATTATTATGAACCTCATTTAACATCTTGTCATTTTCCTTTGACATCTTCAGTAGCTAACGTGTTAAGCAGCTACTGTTGCTTATTTTGTAAATATTGTCCCGTTTAAACTGCATCATAATGAAACCCTACCAACGTAATCTAGCACCAGCAGTCAAAGCCTAGCATACCAAGCAGGATGACGTTGGTTTCTGATCAATAACAAAAAGCCGCAACATCAAACAAGCTTCCAATCTCGTGGAAATGCACGGATCATGGCTTTGTGCAGCAGTTTGCACGTTAATTGAATATTGAGCCTTGGCTTGACTTTACGCTATTACAAAGTGTCAGTAGGACGTGACCGTTGCAGAAGCGGTCCCTTTTGTTTGCCTACATTGAAGTATATTGGCACGCGCAATGAACAAGTAATGAAAGGAGTTGAGAAAATATGGTATCGTTCATCAAATTACCACTGATACATATTGTACTTTGAAAATTTTGTTCTACTTTCTTGACTTTTTTTAGTGGAATTTTTATTGAAAAATGGCAATTGTACGAAACGTACTCAAAAAATAACTTGAAATGTATAAACAATCAATTCAATAACATGTCTGACACCTTGCAAAATGTTAGGTATTATTGAAACAAGCGCAATAATCTACCGCTTAAGCGGTCGTAAATTTACCACATTCAAACATGCAGTCACTCAACCATCAGGTCCACCCTAGGGCATTGGAAATTCTTTCAGCCGTTTGGAGGGTGTCGGTGCTCTGGTTATCATTATCATCCCAAGGGAGGTCTTAATTGAAAGGGAGTAAAATTTCATGCCCACTCATACGCTTTGCAGACTAAATGCCATCTGTGCTAGTACAAAGTGTAGGTACGTACTAAATATTCATGCACCAGCCAGGGTGTGCTGACAATTTTTCTCTGAAGAACCCTAGACTCTAGAAGTGTTTTGAAGTGTACCTCTTGTGAGTAAATCCTTTGTTATCCAGACGGTTACGTAAAATGCTCGCTTCTTAAGATGGGTTTAAATCAGTGTCAGTTCAGTGTCAGCTGATTAAGGATTTACAAAACGTTAAAAATATTATGAAAATGTTTCTGTAAAAGATTTTTATCTTTTTTGGGAGAAATTGAACATAAAATTACAGAAAAATGCATTAAACGGTAATGAAATATAACAAAGCAACTAATCACAAAATTGATTGATGTTGTGATGAAAGATATCATATCTAAAGTTTACATGAAACTAGTTTGGATGTAAAAAATTTTTGGAAAATTTATATTTCTATGAAGTATGTGAAGAACATGAGTCCAAAATATATCAGATGCAAGACAATTGGCCAATCAGAGTTCTAAACAAATTGCTCTCGTGATGTGCATATATATTTGGCAGATTAAAACAAAATCATTGAATCATCGATTTTTTCAAATATCTACTAAAGGATAGACTCCTCATAAAGGAAAAAAAAAACTATCAAATGGTAAGCTAATGGTAGCCCTTTGAAATGTGGATTAGAATGCGTATACTGCTCAAGCGAATCTTCCGAAACGATTTCCGCTTCCGGTTGCCTCCAATAGATGATGCTTTTCCATTTACAACAATGCCCTGGCACAGGAAGAAAAACCGAACGGAAACGCTCCGATCCAGATCACTGTTTCGTATTCACTTCCGGAAAATGCATTCTCTCCTTAAAGCAACCGGCTACCCATTCGAGCGTGAATTGTAAAGGATGTCGGAGCGTAAATTGTACAGGAAGATCATTTGCAGAGGCCAATCATTGAATTCATCCATTCAATCCCAAAGCAGCAAGCAGGGAGGGCGATTAAGCTATTGAGCTTTGTGCTCTGGTAAATGGCATTTATTGGAAGTAGTTTTTGCACTAGTGTAGAGTTTCTTGAATTGATATGTTTTCCTTCTATTCACGTTCCATTCTGTGTTCACGTTCAGAGCAAGATAAGACAGCGGTTTTTTTTCTTCTGCTGTTGATTTTCAGGGAAGCTGTGAGTCACTTAAATGCAACGATTCCAGCGAAGCGTAAGAAAGAATAACGAAGGATAAAATAATGATGTCGATTCACGGTAAACGTAATGCTCAATCGATGGAGGGTCCACCAAGGGGATATTTTTAAACGAACTTCGATAAAACTATTGTTCCTTAAAAATCGGATCAAGGTTGGTGTTGGAACTGCTGAAAATTCTGTGTAGCTCTTTAATGCAGAGTTCCAGTTACTCTGGACATGATCTTTATTATATTATTATTATTATATATTTATTATGATTAACATAGTTTCAATTATTTCTTGCAGGTTTACAATCGAAATTGCAGCTAAATGGTGCTTAGGAAAAAGATTGAAATTGTATAAAACATCTAAACATGTTCAAATTTAAATGCATTCCAAGAATTTCTGTAAATATCATTGTAGTGTGTTGCCTGTATTCAGAGGTGCAGCTTTACTTCAGGCATCCGTTTTGTAGTGAAACGTTGTACATTTTATCACGATAAGTCCAATGTGATCCATTTTGTTTCCACAGCATTGCTTCTTGCTTTGTCGCTGTCAAAGTAATTCTATTTGGGAAGTTTCCTGATCCGGTTGTGGTTTTGGGTCTTCCTGGGTTGAATAACACGGTTGTTGTTGTGCTGGCTATCAGTATGGTTAAAAAGACTTGCATGCAGAACATGCTGTGCATCCATTTTCGTTACAAACTGTAGGGTTCAGACACCAAAATATAATGTATTACACGAGGCGAGGATAGAAAGGGTTTCACAAAGCCCGTAAGGATCATGGTTTGGCTGGATCACCCTCGTCATGGTGAAATTGTTGGTCCTTTGTCATGCGAACAATTATCGATGCGTAACCCGTGACAAAACACGACCAGGGAGCTTAATGTGTGTACATCGCATTTCTAGACATTTTGCATTACCGTAGAGTAAATAAGACTCGCAATGAATACAATTTTGGAGCGTAGTGCACACAATTTTACACTTTCGCTTTTGACCTGTTTCTGTTATAAGTTATAAGTTAGGTTAATTCATCACTTATTCTAACACTCTACAATAGTATTTTTTTAAATGATGTAATTCTAATTTAAATTTCATATTATTCACTTTTAATTTATTTGTAAGAGGCGTTTAAATCCTTTGCTATCGTGTTGTTCTTGTTTGAATAATGAACTGTTTTGAAAGAACTACTTTTTTAATTCACTTTATATGAAAGATTAAAGTTTGTCCTTTTTTAAAGATTGAATTACTGTGAGCTAATACTACTGCAGAAGTCATCAGATTACAGCGTATGTGGATTCAGTTCGTGCTCTATCTTTCACCATCACCAGAGGAGGAACAAAACAACAACTCATGAAACTGTTTTCAACAGCAAACAGTGCATGTATTTCATCAAACAAATAATTTGTTTATCCGGTACTATCCGAGTGATAAGAAAGTTGTACATTTTGCTTTCACAGTTTTGTTTTTGTTTTGTGGCATTTTACAACTACTGCAATCAAGGCATCACCGTTGATTTTACAAAAAAAAATTGGTCGTATTTCTGTCTATAAGATGTTAGTGTGATGATGCTACTTAAGTTTAATTTAACCAGATGCATTGCATCAGCGATCAAAAGACGTAGGCCAAAATGGAAAAACGCGAATAAACAAAACCGAAATGTTGATTTAATGTTGTTGATTGCTGTAAGATCCTTGTTGGATCATGGAAAGTGTTCTTCAAGCGTTTGCAGCTCTTTGAAGATTCACTTTCGTAACAAGATATGCCAACACTAACGAAGAACCTTGTTTGACATGGCAATTAAGTTCTGCGAAAATTTCAACCTAATTTTACACTATAGAACGAAATTAAAATTAATCTTGGGCTCTTAGCACTCGTGTAAGTCGTTAATCGTGTGAAATTACATGCCCTATAGTGTTTGAGGATGTCCGTTGGCCAAATTATTGTTGAATCTAGCCAAGAATAGCATAATGGAATTTAGCTCCATTGGCTGCTCAAAAACAATATGAAATGCCTTAAGCTGTATACTTTTTTGTGATGAAAAATAATCTAAATAAAATCCTAGTTGTAATTATTTTAAAAGTAAATCGCCTTCACTATAGAATTTCTTTGAAGCGTTGCTCATGAATCAAGAAATGAATCACAATTGGTTGAACCTGTTCGCGGAACAGTGAAAGAAATTGCATCGCATTTGTAACGGACACGTTGCCAAGGCTATAAATTTTGAGCACATTTATTAAATCGGAATTATTTTCATTATTGCTGGATATTCTACATCGTGTTGGGACGGTTGTTGGAAACTTTTCCATTGCCAGGAGAAAGAGTCGAACGTAAATGGTACGATGCTGAAGTAGAAGCTGATATACGATTGGAGCTGGAACTTAAAATGCCATAACCATGGCCGATAGGGTGGCATTTTGGTTTTCATATTGTGGGGTGCAAACAATTCACTCTGCGTGAGTCGTGTTGGTGAACGATGTTGTGGTATTTTAGTTATATCTTTTACCAAATAACTGAATCCTCTGTGTTGACACAATCAGCCGTAGTGTGCTGTCATAAACGGCTCTCGGGCATAGATCATACGTGTCACTGAAATATGCTCGGCTGAACGCTATTTTCTTCGTATTGACAAATTTTCCGTTGAATTGATTCGTACTGGACAGTTTGTTTACTGGGTAAGAGAAATAAACATAATTTGCAAACAATACAAAACGTAGAAAAACATATAATAAGTACAAGTACAATACATCGTCGTGGTTTCACCTTTTCGGTTAACTCGACTTTAAGCAAATTAAGGAAAATTTTATAGTGATTTTAAAACACACTTATTTTAGGAAGCATTTTCACATCACATCCCCAAATATACATTTGGTAAACATTCATCAATGGGGATATTTATGTTTGATCGGTATTAATATTTAATCAGCTCACGGTCAATGTCGAGGAATGGTTGCGGTATCAGTACTTGTAACAACATGTTTGGTAGATTTAACCATACGTACACACGCCTGTAGGGCTTGTGAGCAACCTATTGCGTTTTTTTGTCGGTTCGTATATTTTGTGCACATAGGCTAACTTTACAGAAAATGTCTAGCAAATAGCTACAGGCAGAATTAAATGTACAGCCAAGTGTTTTACAAATCCCATAACACCGATGGTAAATAGCCCATACGCCAAATCGATGGTTTTGCAATCAAAACCCCCATCAAAAATGAACGACAACACGGTGATATGTGTGCTCTGTAGCAATTATTTACTTACCTCACGAAAGCTAAAGCAAGTCCTGTTTCCAGAGTGGCTGGAACTGCTTATGATTTGATTGTATTAAGCTGTATTTTTCTAAGTCTACTACACCTTCGCTGTTTGCATGGATGTGTAATTGTGAGTACTGTTGTGACCTCATATTATAAATCTAACTAACTAATTCAAGCTAAATGTACATGTTTTATTTTTACAATTGTGTTTAATAGCTAACATATTGTTAGTTCCATTTTGCAAACCACAATACTTTGTTGTTGTTTTCTTGAGTGCAATCCGATACGAAGCATTGCAACAACCTACCAAAAACAGGTTGAGAAATGTTCCACATCTCACATTGCTGGAGAATCTGTAAAATTGCACATTCTTACGCTAAAGAATACTGCAATGATGCATTGCAACTGCATTTTACTGTTCAAGTCGTATAAACCGTTGCTTTAATTTATGTGCTAAGATGCATTCCAGTATACGAATAGTTGCTAGCGATAAGTGCTAGTGTAATGGTTATGTAAAAATGTGCAGAGCCTAGTCTTACACAGAGGTGCATTATCATGCGTATAGTGTTAAATCAAATCCTTAGATTTTTACTTTGTTTAATTAGTTTATACTTTTATTTTTACTATCAATGTAGCTTTTAAATCCCATATGCTTTTTTGAATAGTTTGTTAGTTTATTTTTATTATTAATGTAGCTTTTAAATCCTCTATGCTCGTTGAAGTACCCAATACATACAAGCATAGCCCAAAACATACAAGAAGAAGGTAAAATCATGATTACGATTGTTGATTGGATTGGCAATTTATTCACAATAAGTTAATTGATCTTTATGTCGTTTAGACATGGTCTTAGGCATTATTGAACTGCATTTTAGCACTGCATGGTTGGTACGGATTCAATTTTTCATCCGTCTTCGCTGATTTATGCAACAAAAGCGAATAGGCGGAGCAACAAAAGCAAAAACGTTTAGAAATAATATAATGGTTTCCACTTGAGTTTGGCTTGAGGCGAATGTGGTAATAAATAATCATCCTTTGTGTTGACTTTTTTAAAGTCATTAACTTTTTTCGAATATTTTTTTCATCTGAAGAATTAATGGAATTGCAATGTTTATTAGGTTTTAAATGATTTCACAGAATTCTGTCTTTATGCTTACTTTCTTGAACCATATGTTTTCATTCAAAAGCATGGTGATAGAACAATCAACATTTTACCTTATCTATCACTTTGTGGTGTGTATGCAGTCCGTTCACATGGGGAAACGGAAACTAATAATAAATTCACGTTTAAACTGGTTTCTGTACTAAACGTTGTAAAATAACGCCATCGTAAATCCTAGTCCTTAAGTGTCCATTTGGTTGGTCAAAAAGGGGTGTTACAGTTGACGCCGAGAACAGACTTTTAGATGATTATAAATGTTCTCAGTCCTTAGCAGAAAGAGCACATCGTGTGCGAAATCTGCCTTGTCAGGATGTTTGAGCGAACAATTCAGCTTTTGCAGGGAAAGTGCGTGTCTGCGGCTGACGGGAGAAGGTTCAATCGGGGAGGGAGAATAAAGATAAGAGCTGGTACAAGTGCCGGGATACGCTTGACTGACAATAGAAAACAGATATCGTAACTTCACGTTCACTGCCTTCGCGGGGGTATGGTCCATTAATCACCGATTAGGCTGACATTAGCGTCTTCATAAAGTTATCCGATGATCTTTTCTGTGATGAGAGCAAGTACTTGCACATAGGCTGGATGCTGAAGTTTACAAGTAAATTAGCTGTGAATCGGATGATAATTTTGTGCAATAAATGCAGTATTAAACGTAGCCTTATATCATGCTGTTCAGCATCTAGTCTTATTGTAAATACTTGACATTTATTATCAAAACTAAGCGACAGATTCTGTCAAGTTAAGTTTGGTTATATGTATTTTTGCTAAGCTAGACATCACATAAAAAAACTTCTATATCTCCAGGATTTTATATTAAAAATGATGAAACATTATGTTAGAAGCCTAACATATTTTAGTTCGCCCAAGATTGATGATGAACGTGAAATACTTTTACCTATTGTGTTGGAAGTAAATATTAAATAAAAAAATCCAATATACTTGTTAAACCACGCTTCAGCGGAAAAATGACCCTACATTAACAATTCACTGAAACGCAGGTGGTTTGGAAGCAGATGCAATTTCGTTCCCGAGTTTCCCGCATATCGCACCTTCGCCAGTCTCATGCATTAGTAAGCAGGTAGTACGCAATATCTCAAATACATTTATAGTCGTGGGAATATGGTTTGAAAGGATCGACAAACGACGTTGGACGCGATGTTTGGCTTTGTAGACGAACCTATTTCGTCACTGGTTTTCACTCGGATTGAAAACTGAAAAATGGCGTCTGAATAAATTATGTACAAGTCAACGGGAGTTCCCTACCTGCACCAAGTTTAAAGTACTACAAATATACCAAAGGAAGTCATACTGAAGTCGGTCTTACCATAGTAAAATGTTGTACTGTAAAATGAGCTGAACAAAATAACTTGTTTGGCTTATTTTATTTTTTATAAACTATGGACATAATTTACTGATATCAAATCATTGTAACGTAAGTTCTCGATGATCGCTAACAAGAACGGTTCAGAAGTTTTATTTTTTTGCATTGCCTTACGGTAAGGTAGAGTTGAAATCAACCAACAGTAATAATTCTGTTGAGCGTTTGCCGTTTGTTTCTTAGCCCAACTGAAGATGCTCCTTTACCAACTTTGCGGAATGATGCTGAAAGAAAAGCTGCGTTGAACTTTCTCCATCAAATTTGAGTAAGAGCGTAAACTTCTTGAGTTGCAAGAATACTCGCAATGCAGCTACCGTTGAAAAGTTATTACGATTGCTCTGTTCATAATTGGGTACGAGCTACCACACAAAGTTAGTTTTTATACAACTCAAAATAAAAATGATAGATAATTTTTCATGAATTAAATAAAACTATAGATAGAAACAGAGTGATGGACCTATCTTTAAGTTACATATTCACATGTTGCTTTCGATTTAATTATTAATTTCACGCGACGAGTGATTTTTAAATTAACTGATTTTAATGATTTCAATAGGATGTTTTCGATTATTTTCAAATTTATTTGTGATTTTATACTGAAAATATACTTCAATGTAAAACCATTTTCAGTTGTGGTAGTAACATATTTTCGCTTGCAGGTTTTGGTATACGAACAATATCCGATAGAAGTTTCTTTAGTCAAAACAAATTACTTAATTAAGTTATAATTGATTTGATGAGTTTTTAGAAAATGTCATTGAACAGAATATTGGTACTACTACCACATTCCCAATTTATACTCACGTTCAGCAAGGAGGTTTTGGCCAAAAGGCTTTCTCTCAGCGCTTTGAACACATTTTGGTTAGAAAATCAACATTTCATCCACACGGATGATTGATGATGGTTTTCAGCAATTGAACCCATACATCACTCACATTCATGATCAACGCGCGGAATTGCCAATCTCATCGCAAGTGCATCCTTTGCAATCTTTTGCATAGTTTTCGACATATTTCATACCCACATTCACATTTGTTTGCATCATATTTCATGCCCACGGAATGCAATGTGAATGGGACGTTTCGCACAGTTTTCCCTATTTGTTCTATACATTTCTCTACAGAAATTCGATGTGGGCAGTACCAAAATGTCAAAATGCCCACTGCTGTATACTGCTTGTTTGGTAGGATGTACCCTTCGAGTGGCACTATTTAATCCTTTATCCTATCTCGTAATTCGGTTATGGCATTTCCACGCCAGCCTACATTGTTTGTCGCTATACGATGGGAGTCTGCATGGCTCTAACGCTTGAACGAAACGCACTTTCATCTACCCAGCAGATCATTGGCGAAATAAGCAGTATAGAGGAAAATAATGCCGTTAAATGAATGTGTTTAAAATTTATGACTCTGCCAACGCTTCCTATGCATACTTTTCCTTTGAGAGAAAAGTGTTTCATGTAGGCTGTTTGGTGATAGTTAAATGTTCTCGTTGCGTTTAGCCAACACTGATGAAGGCATTACAATAATAGAAACCGAAAGATGATCAAAAAATATTATTCCACCAAAGCAATGTGGAACTTATTCTGTGCGTGTAATTTATTGCTTTGCAGAAAATCCTTAGTGCTTTTTACTGCATCCGATGAGTTATAACATATTTCCTTCAGTTTGAATCATCAACATGGATTCATTGCTTTTGATCAATTGGTTGAAGGGAATTTCAATGTCATCAGCCACAGGGATTATCAAAAGGATTAGAAAAATGAATTGGACAGTGTATTTAGCACAATTAAGTTTGCTACTGGGCTGTGTTCTTACTAGGAGTACCATTAATACGGTGATTTTACAAGTGAAAAAATGTAACTCAACCATGTAATATGATCAAACATGAAAATGGTTTTTTGTATAAAAATATATAATATATGATTATATGATACACTTGTGTCCAATAACGTACGAATTTCGTGCCGTTTACATCGAATCATGAACCACCTGCTTATAACGTGGTGTAATTATAAAAATAAAACATGTTTAATCGTAACATATATGAATCAGCAAGCGGAAATTGAAATTCAACCTGTCTTGCTGCCCGTTTGAATATCAAATGGTTATATTTTGGAGTATAAGTAATTCATAGAAATGAGTTACCATCATGGTAGGATTCATTTTCTGCCATTGACATCAACTTGATACACAATTTAAAATAAAAATTTGATGGACGTATTATATGGAAAGTCTCTGTTTGGTTTTCTCGTCTCACGGTGATTGATCCATAAGAGATTAATTTAATGAAATAGTTATCAAATAGTCCATATTCATATGTTGCGGTTAGCTTTAATGTTTGCACTAATAAAACAGATTAACCAGCTTTATTGACATTTTTTGTATGCTTCTTTTTAAAGGAGCAAGCGAAAGAAAAGTGTCTCTTTGTCGCGTTTTTGGAGCAAATACAAAGAAACCCTAAAATGTTGTGGTATTGCTGAATTTGGCACGATTTTCATCCTGTCACCCTAAAACCAAGAGAGTACAAATAAGAAGTACAAATGGGAAAATGTAACAAAAAATAATTCACCTAAATTGTGGGCAGTCTAAAAGGACGATAATGAATAGAGTAGTGCACTCGCTTACCTCGACAAAGCAATGAAACTCAAGAAAAAATAGTCTGCTTTTAATGCTGGTTTTCACAACCATGAGTGGTCCACTATATGCTCCTAACATTCCGCTCCATTACGTTTGTTTGATTAAGCCTTCCTCGAGGACTCATACATCATACGAGATCAACAGCACACGGAGAGGAATGAATAGTTATCCCAAATTAGTGAACCAGAGCATGAATGTGAGATTAGCAAACATTCAATCTGAAATTAGCTCAAAGTATAGCGCGCGCAAACACAAACGTTTTTTTCTACGCTTCGAACCATTTTTTAACGTCATTTTTTTAAGGAATTCAATTGGTTAAATGCATGCGATGGAAAAGCAGCATGTAACTTATTATTATTCAATTATTATTCAATGTATGTATATATGTGCATATCTTGTTGTACTTAGTTTTTGAACAAAATAGAATGATCAGCCATATTATTAACTAAAGGATTTTTTCATAACATATTTAACAGTGGTTGTTCCTTCACAAAACTTGATTTGTATTTCAGACAAGATGTTGTGCATACATGGTCCAAGAAATAGTTTATAAAAGCAATGATACTACTCGGTTAATTTATTGCAATTCTTTCGATATTACCATTCATACAAATATAAAAATCAAACATACTAGTCTAAAAGGCATTATCTCACAGAAAACATGTAACAGTCAATCTACTACGACCAATATCAAACATGTAAGGATAATACACATAACAAGCTGGAAAACTCAACATGTAATTCCAATAATGTTTTTGAAATGTGAGGGAACTTGATGTTCTCGAGAAAGGATTCAGTGCTACGATTTTCTTTTCTATCTAAATCTCTGATGTCGATGTAATCTGACGTTGAAGTTGGCTCTGCTCGATTGAGTGATATTGATGATGCTGATGAACTACTACGTATAGCTTTTATCGATTGCCTTACCCATCAGAACCGTACTTATTCATTGTATGGTTCCTTTTGCGTACAGAAATTGCAGAGACATATGGAGACGACTCATGATTGACCTCGATATACGAGCTTGATCTGTACGCCAAAGGAAGTTTTAGTTTTTTTTGGTGAAAACACTTACACCACATTGAACAGCTGTTCATCGTAGTTCATGACACGGGTAGGAATACGCCAACAACATACGCCAAGACGTGAAACAGCATGGTCAAGCTTTGGACATAAGAGTATCCAAAACATTCCACTGGGAAATGAATTGCTGCATTGATTTGCTATGTGTGTAGATGTACATTCATTTAGATGAGACAGATTTTTACCTTTACTTTCATAAAATACTCTCTTCAGCAGAGTGAAACACAGGTGTAGCAGCAACTTAAGCCTCCTCTAGGACCATTTGCTGAACTTGAGGCAATGTATATTTCACTCTATTCATCTTTCAAACCTCACATCAGGGATATGAAAGACAGTCTCATGTTTGAATGATGAATAGAACGAGTTACATAAGAAATAAAACGAGGAATAAAACACAATTTTCAGGTAATATTAAACTTTGTGATTATCGGATTGTGCTTATTGTCTTATGGGATAAAATAAAAATTATAATTGTGTTTAAATTGTTACCTCTTCCAATGATTTGCTGAGCAAACCGTTTAATTTTTCGTGTCCTTTTTGTTTGATTCACGGTATTCGTTTGTAATTTTATCCCATATTTTTGCAGTTCAACTGCAATCATGTTGATTTAGGACAAGCGTTAAAACACCCAATTTAAGCCCTAATATCCATTAAAGGATTGGTACAAGTAAACACAATTATTTAAAAAAATGCCGAGGTGCGAAATTTCTTTTGCTTGGGATCTTAATATGAACGTTATTGAGTATATTAAGTCAATATTTAATGTACTAGATAATTTGGCCCGGTTACAGGATTATGCAAGATAGTTTCTGGGGTATATAATAACCTAAGAACGCAAATTCAAAGTGGTTTTAATTCCAAGTGATTAAAAGAAAATGTTTTGTAATTCAAACAGCTCCTAGGACAAATCCCGAACCCATGTTGAACTTAAAATTTTATAGAGCTTATTCTGGTGCTGGAACTGATTCCATTCCCGTATAGGTTTTAGGATTAGGCATGAGATCCTGGAACTGATCCTTACCCTTTACTGGTCTTGTAACTGATCCTGATACCATACAGGTCGTGAAGTTAATCCCATTCACATACCGGATCTGAAATATATCTAGACCCTATAGAGTAAACGTTCCTGTAGTGGTGGTAGTACCAATAGTGATGGTATGGCTCTAAACTGCGCTCTAAAATGCGCTTGTGAAATGTTCTTTGGTCTTTTAAAAAGGCTATAAAAGTTTTAAAATTGGGCCATTCCATTATAGTGACAGATATTTTGTGAAATGTGTTAACATTTTCCAAAATCGTTAGGATTTCATAATAAACTAACATTTTTGTTAATGTTTTAAATGAAAACATAACAACACAATTATTATTGTTTTAACATGGCATTTATAAAATGTTATTGATTTATTGCCCTTCATTCATTCATTGCCTTTTGACAATTTTTTCGCATTTTTATGTGTTTTTTACCATAGTGCCATTACAGGTACGCAAAACAGGGATGTTCCAAAGTGGCCGTAATTATAAAATTATTTAAAAAAAAACATTTAAAAAAACATTTGTATTGTTTTTAAGAAAATAAGCAACAGAAATGAGTTTCCTGTATGTAATTTACCCAAAAAGGCCCAAATTCGCATATCCAACTGAGTGAAAAATCTACTTGGAATCAAACACACTCTTCCTGGCTTGGATAGACGGCAGTCTTAATACAGTTTTCTAGTCAATATTTTTAGCCCTCATATTTATACATTTTTACGGTCAAATTATGTAAGAAATCAATATTATGGATGTGATTCTTACTATTTATAAGAAAACAGCTTCAAAACTAAGTTCCATGTATAATAAACACAGTTTTTGAGATATTTGTGTGTTCCAACAGTATAGTAACACAACACAACGACTTTAGGAACCTTACCATCATCATATAGTAGGTACAACGAAGTCGTTGTAAAAATATGCTTTTTGTCGTAAATTTGTGGTATTTTATGGTAAAAATGGTTGTGATTGCGGAGATAAAACATATTCCAATTGCTATGTGTTAAAATATTCATAAATGTACCTTCCTGACACTTCAAATCTATTCGAGCATATCTGT
>SIXB01002979.1:0-24820 GCA_007018985.1 Anopheles bwambae
GTTAGGCGAAAGAACTCCGTAGGAGCCAAAGCCTCTCTAAACCATACTAACAACAACATACGCCTCGATCTGTTGGCGATAAGAGGCCAACGAACTCCGCAGGAGCCAAAGCCTCTCTAAACCATACTAACAACAACAACAACTGTTGGCGATGACACACCTATTGCACGCAAAAAAACACACAACAAATTTTTTTCCTATCTTTTTGTCCACCGGTGTACCTGGTGTTGTTCAATGGTTCACAAAAATATGCTTCTTATGGTAGCCCGCGAGGGAGTAGATCTATTTATAAGATTGCCGATGATCATATGGGCTATGAAATATTGCTGTTTATAATTAATCGTTTGAAAACACGATTCAAAACCTACCTGCGGTCCGAAATCAGCGGTAGTGGTGGTCCCATGGTACAGTCATCAACTCGTACAACTCAATAATAATCCCATCATGGGTTAAAGTCTAGAATGGACCGTAGCGACTTACTGCGTGGTACTCAGTAAGTCCTCAAATCCTGTGTAGGCCAGCATTGGACGTTACGCCAAGCAGAAGAAGAAGGGTACCGTGTATGTATTTTGATCAAGGGCCACGCTACGGCTCTGCATATCACATAGTCTGACAATATTCAGGCAATTTGCGAAGGAATTGCAAAAGTAAGCTTACGCAAATCAATATCTATCAAACATTAACCAGTTTCAAGTAACTATAGATCTTTAGAAAGCCATATTGTGTGCAGCGTCTACCAAGTACTTGTTTATTATTTGAATTTTAAATTGAGAAATTTATGTTAAATGTGACAATATTTGTTTGAATCTCTGCTTTGATTCCGTTATCTTGGCTACTCATGAGGACCTACCATCATCCTGGACATTCCTGAAAACGGGTTTGATCTTTATTAATTGTAGAAAACCAATATTGAACGGATATGCACCCTACTATGGATTATCTATCGTAATCCTCTCACAATCCATTCTACATTACGTTAAATGTATACATAGTGTAAATATGGGAAGCTACCACCGTACGGTTGCTAACAAGCAAGAGCATCACAGAGTTCTGCAAATTGTTCTGCAATGTCTTCTGTATGGCTGGCAAAATTCGTTACGAATGAGCGCTTGAATGAACGGCAGTGATACACGCAACCATAGTAAGCAGATGTTTATTATGGCGGAAGAAAGCTGATTCCTATTGTTAGGTAAGGCAAAGTAAGGCGTTCGTTCGGTTGGTTGGGGTGGCTTTCTTGTGGTGATACAACCAAACACCCTAGAAACTGAAAAGGATCACATTGTGTAGTGTACGAATAAAAAATTTCAGAGCATTGCATTAAATCTTTAAATTGTGTTACGAAATGGAGTTGTTTTGGGTTCCGTTCGGATATGATTGATTTCAAATCATAAATCTGCGCACTTTGCATAAATCCAATCCTTGCAAGTAATATACGAAATAGGAAGTCTGAATGTATAATTGCACATAATTGATTATTTCTTGACTTTAATTATAAAATGCAAATAGTAATGCGCCGCGGCTTTTTTCTAACCAGCATTCGTTTCGAATGATTTAATCAAATTTTCAGTGAAACATGTTTTGAGTCAAATGGTTCATATCTCGATACTGGCAGATTGCAATATTGAATAAGAAATAGTTGCATTAATTACGAATTTTTGCATCCCGTTGCAGTATCAAACCAGAAAACGAACGTTGGGCGTTTTTCGTTTTGGTTTCGTAATTTCGTAGATTGGATCGTTGCAGCTGTTCCTGACACTGGGCCAACATGGCTTTTGGCCAGAAGAATAAGAATTACATGACTAGGTTTGTAGAAATTTATTGAGAACGTAAATACACATTATCAGTTAAGGAGGGCTGTAGTAAGAATAATACAAGCTAAAACAATATGTAAAAAAAATGTTTTTTTTTTCAGGCATGGATGTTGTTAATATTTTTGCTAAATAGGAAGACATTTCTTGCAAAACGTCATGAATAGAGGATACAAGTAAATAACGTCTCCTTGTGTTTTTGTTTTGCAATTCCTCTTGTCGTCCAATTTCACAATGCCTATCTTCACGTAACTTCACTGGGCACAGAACAAAAACTGATGAGACATGCACAGGAAATTACAGGAATTATTATCTTAATTGCAGCGCTTCCTACTGTTTCAAAGCAAATTGCTCTGTACGCGATGTGCAGTGGAAGAATACATTGACGTAGTGTATAATGCAGTTTTAAGTGTTTAATTACTATCAGCAATCATTGAAGTTTGATGCATCGGTTTGATGAATCAACAAAAATGGACTATAAATAAAGAAGTTAAGTAAAACAGAACGTGTAAAAAAATTTACCTAATACACAGCACAGAAAGATTAAGAAAAAACAACATTAAATAAATAATATTTTGTATATATTAGCTGTTCTGAAATCATGTCATGAACCACTGATGTTATTTCACAACTTAATTATTATTCTCACAAGAAAGCATGATTTGAAGGTACAATAACACAACGTAGTAGTCTATTAGACTTTGCGCTGGACATAAGACTCGAACAAACTTTGAACGAGTTTGATTTTATCCTTGGGATTCAGTACTCATCTATGTTATACATATCTTGACTATGGGGTCCTTTCCGTTTTAAGTTCGTAGGCTGAAATTTCAGCCTGTCAGCTGTCAGCTGTTTGCATTGTATAGCAGTTTTCGAGCAGCTATCCAAGTAGGTATAATATACAGGTGGGCTTATCCCAAGGTGTATGAATTTAGAAGGCTGATTTTTATCGCTTCTGTTTCTGAATGAAGATTTTAAGAGTGTTTTGAGTATTCGTCAAGCCTCCAGAAAGCTTGTTTGAGCAAAAGTTTTCACCCATCCTGTCAAAAAGTGATATTAAATTTGGTTTGAAAAACATGCTATGATACCACCTGGACTACATACACTTTGCTTCTAGATTTCAGAACATTTACCATTTACCTTGGGGTAAATGTAAACACCACCGTGTTTTCGAGCAGGTACTCGAATCTAATTCTAGCTTTGAGGCTAGAATAATCTAGACTGAAAATTGCAGGCTAGTTTTTTGTGTGGTTTTGTATGGAATGTTTACATTGTTTACATTACTACTCATTTTTTGCGAAAATTTCACTCACTCTCTCCATGTTAGTTCGCATTTCACTGACAAGAAGATGAAAGAGCTAGCCAACTGAGCCATTTTTATTTGTCAGGTTCAATGAATAAAAGAGCGCCAAAAATAATCCTAAAAAACCATCTATAATACAAATCATGTGTGTGACATTACTTACCATTTTAACACACCTTAAAAATGATGATGAAAGAAACACACTAAATGAAGACAATTTTACAGTTTACATTTTCTTATGAATACTTTTGTTTTATTTCATCGGTAGGCTATATATAGATCGTTTAAGTACTTTCATTTAACTATCTTTTGCGCTTTGCACTGTGGCCACTGCCTTCCATCCACATCCACATGTCCCATCTGTCTGATGTTTATCTTCTAGCCCGCTCTCCATCTTTTCACTCGCTCCTTGTCAACCGTCACGGACCGGTGGCTCATCTCATTGACACCTCGTAATTGGTAATGCTAGCATTAAATTATTTATTGTCTTGTTAGTTTTATTACTCAATGAGATGGTAGATAGATTTGACTATTTGTGTTGTATGTCTGTATGTAGATGTGTCGTTCCCGTATCGTTCCGTACCGTTGAACTTATTTTAGTTGATTTATTTCCCTTTAGTTTTGTTGTTCTGGTTTTGTGTTTCACTTCACCACCCTGTTGTGTTGCACGTTGCAATCAAGCAGCACATTAATACGTGTGTTATTATGCTAGAGGATCGTAAATTTGTTGTTAAGATAAGTTTTTTAACGATTTGCTTTGATTTATGTTTTGATATCGAGTTTGAAGCATTTTCACTCGTTTTTTGTCTCTTTCTTCTTCTTCTCTCTTTTACACAAAGCCTTTTGCAAATGGAAAGAAACGTTTTTTTGCTTTAAGTGAAAAGACTTAACTTTTGCTTGACTGCTGCAACACTTGTAGTGTGTGTGTGTGGCTGGCGTGTTGTTAAATTTCAAAAACGCATGCTATTTGTAAAATAGTGCAAATTTCATGAAACTTAAATGCTTCTCCTATACAAGCGTGTGTGTGTGCACGCTCGACAGAGAGGATATTATCAAATGTTTGTTGTTTTTTCCTTTGCTTATCTTGTTTAAGCGTATTGATGATTGTTTGTTGTATCTGTAAATGTTACTCTCCCTTTTAACTTTTGCCTTTTGTTCTAAAAACCGAACAGTACACAGAAAACAACAAAGCAATTGTGGCAAAACGCTCATCTCATCTCGATTTTTATAAAACGTTTGTGTAAAATCTGCTTTCTCTTCCCCGAGAAACCTCTCCAGACTAGCGGACACAGTGCGATGTGCCCTTTCCATCCCCTTTTTTGTTAGCGGCCTGAAACAGTGTTGCTTACAATCGTTCTATTTACATCATTAAACTATGATAAGTTGTGTTAATGGTTAATGTATTATAAGTAACTGTTTACAATAGTACTTTCAATGATGAAATGTTATATCCTGCCCGACTCACGTGGCTCTAGCACGGAGTTGTATGCACGTAATGTTTAATAACTGCTTATGGATTTGTTCTTTTTGTTTTCCTTCGTTTGCTTCGTTTCTCCTCTGTGGGTAGGTAACGCCACAAACAAACGGAACAATGTTCGATTATAGATATATAGGGGTGTTTTTTGCTTGGAAACGTCAATCAAGATTTGCTTTATGTATCACGCACTGCTTGCCATCCAACGGGGGGTTACAAGGGTTTAACAAATTTTGCTACATCAGTTACGGCGGTTACTGTGTGAATTTATGTACTTTGTTTGTTTTGTTTGTTTGTTTGTTTGTTTGTTTGTTTATTTTGTTTGTTTAGTGTTTGATTTATTTTTGCTATTTTGCGGTTTCTGATTTAGCACGGAAGACATCAACATTCTTGTGTGATCTTCTGTATTTTTTTACCTTCTTATTTATGCTATTATTTATTAACTCTCACCATGAGCGATAGAATAGATCGCATAGCTCTTAGCTTGATGATTGATAAGTTTTTGTTTGTGTTGCTTTTATTTTTAAAATTATAATAATAGTTTTCATACATCCGTTTTCTTCTATTTCACGGCTTTCGTGAACTTTGAATTATAGATGACACGATGAGCTTTAATATGTTTGAAAGAGTTTTGATGACTTAATAAGAAAACAAACAAAAAACTTCTTTTCATCTACAAAAGTGTCTAAAAAAACTCTGCTTAGTGAAGGAACACAAGAAAAAATGCTAGAAAAACGTATGTGAAATTTATGATGCGTGAAATAAATTTGCTTCCATCGAGTGCCCGTCCCCTGCGTTCCCTCCAGGATATCTTACAAAAAAGCCAGTCGTCTTAATGTGCTTTTAATGTGAAAATGGGACATACACACACATGTGTGTTAACGTGCCGGTGCAAAGAGGGTCCTAGAGCCAAATGTGGAAAGAGATTCTTGGGTAAGAGTTTTCGCAACAGCAGCGTGAGAATGCTGACTGTAACACGGGTCGTCAGCTGGATCGGGCGTGCTCGGGCGCAGGTGAACCCTGTCATGGAATTAATTGAGTTTTAATAAGTTCTAAAATAACTTCCCAAATTATTTGACAACCTGACGCGTGTCGGCCGTAAAATGGGAGTTCTGGTATGGATGTGTGATTTTAAAGCGAGAACGAATGCAGAATTTCACGCTGCGTTCTGTTGGCATGATACGGATACGATCAATCGCAGAAGAAATTTCTGAAGATTTGTTGAGGGACTCAATTTTATTTGTAGTTTTGAGTGTATTGCTATGAATTCATCACAATCAGGCAAATACTTTCAGTAACCCATTTAAAATCAGACACAACATTGTCTAAACCAACATTTATTCAACCAAACATGTGTACATCTCAATTATCGACCGAGCGTGGTATCAGTTTCACTGCGCGAAAAACAAAAGTCCCACGTACACATGCTCTTCACGCTGCCTGCAAAGGCTTACAGGCGAAAGCTGATGCATAAACATTAATTAAAATTATACGGTAAACCACACGCTACGCGACAGGCGGGAAAATTAAGATCCCAACCATTATTGTGCAGGGTTTGGGTAGGAGGGTTTTACGGGATCAAATAGCTCCACGCGAGCCGGTTCAACGTCCTTCCGATGCGTGCAGTGGACACTGCGAAGGGTTGATCTTCATTATCGAAACCACCACGGGGATGGGGTTTTCGTTACACGCTTTGCTGGCTGTTCGACTCGTGTTACCTTTGCCCAAAGGTAGCGTTTGTGATGCGAAAAACGAACATGACAGGGTGGAATTTATTGGCTTTTGAATATAAATTATGGGAAATAGGATGTTTGGAGGATGTGTTATAAATTAAGATGTCTTAAGATGATCAGTATGGTGCCTTACTGGGGTTTGTGGTGTGTGTACTAAAGAATCGCTTAAAAAACTAACAAATACGTTATAAATTTGTAGTAGTTTTAAAATTAACTAAAAAAGAAAAAATGAGAAGAGAATGAATAAATGAAATAAAGGAATGTATAATAAATTAGGTAAAAAAAACAAATATGAAGGCGAACATAATAAAAGTGGAATTAAATAGAGAAAGAAATAGTAAGAAACATAAAAACAGTAAACTCAACCGTTCCAATTGTTAGTGATTTGATTAAGCAGATATAAATAATTTTTAATGTAATGATAACCAAACCACAACATCACTTGAAACTTATATTGGTACCAACAAACAAAACAATGAATAAAAAAGGAAATTAAATAGTTCAAATGATAATCAACAACAACTCTTCCAATTAACACTATATTACAGTAAGTAACATGGAGTGGATGTTTAGATTTTACCCTCTCTCTCTCTCTCTCTTCTCTCCATTATGTTTTGTACAAGCTCTCTTATGCATGGTTTAACTACTCATTTTGACACTGTTTTGTTTTATAAATCTTTGTTACACCATTCACTAACTTTGATAATTCTTTACGCTTCACTTCCAACACCCACTGTTCTTCCATTGGAAGCTTCCTGCTTTATATGTTCTCCTGTTTTGTTTTAATAGTTATGTTTCCTCTTTTCTTTATTACAAAGTGCACTTATAATTGTAACAAATGATCTCCCTCGAACTGAATACACTTTCTGTCCGCACAGTGGGGCAGTTTAATTTTCAACGCCTCGGTTTCCCTGTTCCGGTTGTTAATAGTATTACACGCACACACACACGCACACGCCCATACACACTTGCTTGATACGCTCATACATACCGCTCTGGACAGGACGTTAGACGGCCCCTCCCATTGTGGATGCTGCTTCCATGCCTCTGTTGTGTGTGACTGATTATAAGTAGTTTATTTAACAGCTGTTTTAATTTACGCTAATCACCCACACACGCTAACTTGCACACACGCACACACACATTCGCACATAAACACACAACCACACACCCACACACAAACACACTGTGACCGCAAACTGGTGATGCGGAACCATCGAAATGCATCAAATCTCCATCATCGTTCACCGCTCACCACTCACCTCGCCACGGCTGCTGTCACGTCCGGTTGTACAAACTTTCACTTTGCGGTTCCGCAAGTGTTGTTATGCATATTGTTTGGCGGATGGTACGGCCCTGCCGGGCGTAAATGGGATTGATGAGGAGTACTCGAACGCTGCTGCTGCTGCTGCTGTGGCTAATTTCGTCCATACTACTTATCGGCAATGTACACGCTGTGCCGTCCTGTGATCTGCGGTGGCTTCGGCGGGGAGGGCCACCATTGCGGGCGCTGCCACGGCACAGCTTCATGTAAACGTCAGCAACATCAACAGACTATAAATCATTAGCAAACAACAGCTAACGAACGCGACCGTGCGCCGGTGGCTGAAGATGTCCATCGCGCGGGATTTGTTGTTCAGTATCCAGTGCGGTTGGCGCGACGGGATCGGGGCCGGCATTTGCGTGTTGCGTGGCTTCTCCAGCCCGCCGCCGTTCGTGCCGCCCGGGCCGCCCAGCCCATTGCCCGTGCCCATGGTGGCGCCGTTCATGCCCACCAGTCCGTGGCCGTTACCTGCGTGGAAAGCGTGGAGAGAGCGATAAGAAGGCGGGATGTAAATGTTTTGCAGGATTTGTTGTGCTGTTTTGTGTGCATATAATTGCATCGTGCGCGGGGATGGGATGTCGGGGTTTATGTCGCTCGTGGTCCTAATGCTATTTTATAACATTCGTCACAAGAGGATGACGGGAGCGCTCAGGTTTGCTAAATTATATAATATTTCAATAAGTGAGAGTTAGAAGATCGGTTTAACTAAAACCAATTGTGTAAACTGAACACAAAACTCAACCTGTGTCATCAATACATTGTGTTCAGGATGGGAAAATACCCATTTGATGTTGGATTCTGGCAGTTTGTGATCGCATACTGAAAGGTTTAAGCTATCAGGTTTTTAAATCTGTGATTTTTTTTTAAATGATTGATTTAACGTGAAAGCATTTAATCTGATTCCTAGTAAACGGCAGCTTTTTCTACAAATTACAAAAGCACCACCACGAATAGGGACTGCTTTGTGTTACGCAGCCATGTTCATATTGTTTAATGTTTTAAAATAAAAATCATTAAGCTGCTCTATTAGAGATTTCGCTAGAACCAAGCTTTTGGGTTTTTCGTAAAATGTTAATAATTGCATATATTGTGTCATGTTGCAGTTCATAAAAAGCCGTTTACATGTGTTGGTTTTATAACGAATATGAATCGTTTGGAAGTAATGAAACCAATTATTGGAAATTAAGTAATTTTCAGAAGCATCAACGATGATTATTTGCATCATCATAATCAATTAATTAAAATAGTAAGTTTAATATAATTCCATGCGGTCAGCTCTGTATGGTGCAGCGAAAAAAAAAATCCTTTATAAACCATGATGTTTTGGGTTTTGCTGAGTTTTTGCCTCTCACTCAAAATAGATACTTTTTTATCAATCACACCTCAGAATGTTACGCCTGCATCTAGATCATGCCTTTTATTTTTGCATCAATGTCTTCGACTAGCGGAATTAGGGGCAAGAGTGTCACCAAGCATTTTTTCAGTAAAACTCTAGTTAAATCTAGTGGTGTTAATAACGGGTCTTTTTGAAGATCATCTCAGTTCCGGTTCATTCAAAAAGATGATGATAAACGATCATTTGATCGGATCAATCATTCAATCGTCAATTACATCTCAGGGATCTACCAAGGTTTTTTGGTTGTTTCCCTTTTTTATGGTTCTCATAGTTTTTTAGCTTGTTTCCACGATTTTTGAGCGTTACGCACAGTTTTTTATTTGGATTGTATTGATGTCCAATAGGACGATACCAAAATTATGAGGAAACTATACAAAAATATATGGGAATCGGTGAATACATCGTGATAGGGACCCAAAATTTTACAGGAATCACGAGGCGAAGTAAATGTATCTAATGAGTATACAGATGGTTATGTTTCAACGATTACCTATACTGTGCCGAATTCCATATAGAATATTTTAGTAGATTTTCCTCAATGTTTTCAACAATGTTATGTTGTGTAGCAAAATTGAGCAGAAAATTAAAGTTTTTCGACCATGCCAAATAAGCTCCCAGAACGCATAGGAACAAAGAACCGAGAAAATATTTATACCACCGTGAAGCTGTCAAAAGTGAAATGTTTCGTGGGGTTAGTTGAAAAAAAAAGTAGAAAAAGTGTCACTAAAAGTTTCAATAAAAAAAACAAGGACAACTTTGCCACATTATTGCATGAGCGCTGATCGGTCAAAATCAGCAATCCACAAATATTTTTGTGGAGTGCAGTGGAATGATGAGCGCTATTATGAGCGAATTCTACCCCGAGAAAACAAGCCAGTTATTAGGATATTGCGATTCCACGGGTGCGAGTGCCACATAAGTAATAAAAAGGTCCAATCATCCAATAAATTCTTTTATTTTTTCCAGGTCACTGTCTTGCCGGATGGCACACTTGCCCCATTGCCCAAAAACCACGTCTCTTGTACACTCTACCCTCTGTAACACCTCAAAAATAGTTATGTTTGCACCTATTTCTACCGAAACTCATTTATCACAGGGATTATCACAGCTTCAGGGTTTTCACATACGGACAATCTGATTGACATGCTTGTGCTTCTATTCCCGTATAGAATAATCCAAATCGAGTATTGTAAGGACAGCAAACTAGTATGATCGCTAAGCGAAGCCATCGTTTGTTTGATTTTGACTCGTTATATACTAAATGCTAAATGACTATTTAACATGCCATTTAATCAATGAAATGCTCTATCCTGTTTTGACAAGGACAAGGTTTCGACCGTCCTTAACAATAGATTAATTAATCTACCTTAGCCTTAATATAAACTGGATGCATTGTCAGACCGTTTGGATGCCACTCGATCGATTCTCAACATTCCGGTCTCAATATTCGCTTTTAACCCGCTTTTAATCTTGAAGTAGTTGAATGTATGAAAACAATGATATTCTTTACAGGTTTTCTTTTTGATTTGATTGTGATTGTCTAAAATGTTTTAATATATAAAGTCAAATATGCCGATAGCAAAATTGCAAATTTAAGCTATAAGCTTAAAGGAATTTGATGCACATTCAGCACCGGATTCACATTTACGCTACGGAAAAAAATAAAACCATGTTCTGTGCCTCGTGTATCCCGTGCACTGTGAAAAATGTCGACGAAAACGCATGCACCGGGAATGTCATGATCCCACCGAATGCATTATTTCATTTTTGCCCCGCCTGGTGTACGGTACAAAACAGCTTAAGCTTAACATTATCGCCGCGTTACGGCGGGCCGGTTTTGAGCGCTGCGCTCAAATAATTAATAACGAATATCCACAGTGGATAAAGGGTAGAGGTCCGCGTGTAGCTCGTTCTCTGACGAACATGGCATTTAATTTTGGTTGGTTTTTTTCCTTCTCTCCTGCGTGTGTGTGTGTTCCGCTTCCCACAATTTACCGTGTACCCTCTTAACCTTATCTTCGTGTTTGTGTCATTAAAAATAAATAAATACCATGCCGTTGATCGAGCAGAAGGACTTGATTTGTTCCAGTGGTAGTCCCTCCCCCAGCATGGCAGCTCGATTGATAATCTGTTGTGTCGGGGCTTTTTTTGCATTTATTTTGTTTAAAAACAAAACGATCACCTATCACTGCGTCACATTAATGGGGGGATGGAAAAAAAGGAAAGCAAAGTAGGGTCGGGCCTTTCCCGTGGAGTGAAAATGCAACACGCATTCGGGGGAACGGTTGGGCGGGAGAACTTAAAATGCGCCAAGAGCTGATAATCACATCAATTAATTTATTGTTATGGGGTGTTTCATTGTGATGCAATAAAAATTAATTGAGCCTCCGCATCATAACAACGCTGCGCGCGTGTGTGTGTGTGTGTGTGTGTGTGTGTGTTTGTGTGGCGGTGTTTTTCAATTACGCCCAATCGATACAAAACGGCGTAATGCGGCGGATGGAGGCAGAAGATGAACAAAGCCCACGGGAAGGCAGAAAAACGTTGGTGGCGAGAGATTAAAAAGCAGACAAGATTAAACTGCGAGAAACAAATCACCCTCGGGTATGTGTGTATGTGTGTGTCAGTTAGCATGAGGCACACACACACAAAAAACATAAAAACAAAAATAAAACAAACGCTAAATGTTAGATGCTTGTTGTACGCATTTTGTTCCCGATTGTTTTCCATCCCTCTACTAATGTGAGTGCGTTTTTTTGAAGCCATGGTGTCGCATAGAATTAGTTCATTAGCGGCCAGACTAATCGTATATGATGCATTCGGCATTCCGTGATCATTAAATGCAACTGCAGCTATCGGTTTGGTGAGGCGTTTTTGTACGCCTCCAAATCATCGATGCGGTGTTACCACTTATGGTGAAATAATTAGTTTGCCTTGTTTGAATAATATATCACGACAGTGAGTGTTTGGTACGGAACCCTACGTTGTGTTTTGTTTTTTTTGTTCTTTAAGATGTTCTTAATAAAGAATCGGTGGCTCTGAAAAGAGCCGATTGTGTGCTTTTTGTACTACCAAGCTGGGTGGTTTTGCTTGGAGTTCTGTGCCACTTGTGTGTGCCAAGGAGTTGCTGATGAGATGAGCGAAGCGTGTTGCTTGCTGAGGATTTGAATGACAAGAGTGAGAATTTGGCTTTTGCCGCTTTATTTATAATGCATTTTTTTAATGGTGTGCGTGATGACGAAACGATCGATGACCCGTCGAACAATTTGTAGCGATCCGCGAAAGTAGTGATGTGCTACAATCGGGACAATAGTAGTGATGTGCTACAATCGGGAACGAACAGTGAGCGTGCCTCTTGTTTCAGGATAATCATTAATTATGAATATATTAAATGGGTGCAGTTTTTTAATAGGAAAATGAAAAAAAATGTCATGTTAATCTGCAACGTAAATAAAAGTGCTTCAAAGTTTAAAAAATAATAATAAAACCTCAAACGAATAAATGGAAAAGTATGCACTTCACTTTTATTTATAAAATAATATAAAACATGTATTGTTTGCAAAATAATAGAAAACGAAGTAAACGCACAAAAAAAAACAAACCATATCAAAAGATGGGGAAATTTTAAGAACAATTTGATATTAATTGTGATGTGATATATCAATTCAATGTATTGAACCCTTTGACAGTCCCACGATTTTTAGGAAATGTACAAACAGATAAGAAAATAATGACAAAAACTAAATAAAAGAAAATAATTTTGGTCCATTCCCGTTGCTTTACACAAAAGATGCTGTGCAAAATATGTCATTATCATAGAGTTAAATCTATGAACCGATTAAACCGTCTCCCTCTCCCCGCGCGACGATTGCATCGAAATGGAGAACAAAAGTCTCACTGAATGGGTTAAATATCTTTTAAAATTAAAAATTCAAAACTCGCTTTAAACATGTAGAAAATGCTCGTGTAATAATATAAAATTTCAAGAATTGAAAGAAGATAGATGAAAGTATAACATGACACAAAAAATAACATAAAGAGTCTCGTAAAGATTAGAAAGATATAAAATAAAACGTATTGCATTTGCGAAAAGGATAAAGCTCACTAAGAAAGTATGAACAAAATGTAAGTGGAGGTGCATAAGAGACAAAATAAAAAGAAAAGAAAAAAACAAATGAATAAACTATAGCTAGATATGTTGAAACTATCAACACATTAAACCTAAATCCAATGGGAATGGAACTGAGCAACCGCAGCTTCCTCTCATCACCTTTTCGGTCTGGGCTTACCTTCATGCACTATCAGGCTGCCGAGATAGTCGTTCTCCTGTATGTGGTTGATGATGTAGGTGTCACGGTTGAAGGTGTTCGCGCCCTTGCCCGCCTCATGTCCCTTGCCGTGCGTGCCGTAGTGTTGCTTTCGGCGCGGTTGCTTCACTGTCGACGGTACGTAGGGTGTTGGCGTTGTTGTCGGTTTCGGTGGTAGGTGTAGCTCTGCAGATGAAACACACACACGTACACACAAACACACGAGCGAAAGAGATGTTTTAGCACGAGAACAGAAATAACAATGTGCAGATTGTGAAAATTCTGTATGCGCCAGTGCCGCGCGTACCTTGCAAACGTATCCTCGCGTCCGACTTTCCGAGCGCGTTGATGCTTGAGCAAATGTACGGCCCAAAGTCACCCTTGTGCAGGTTTTTCACGGTCAGGTTCAGCTGCCAGGTGTAGGCGTTGAGCTTTTCCTCGCTGATGGTGTACTTTTCACCCTCGTAAAGCTTCATGCCTATAATTAAAGGAGGTTTCGAAAAGGGAAGGGTAAGGCCAACACAACCAACGCGTAACTATTTAGTTCGTTTACAAAGTTCATTCGGTAAGAGCTAATAATTGTTATCCATTTCGAACGGTAGCAGTTAAGAGGAAGTGGAATGCAAAGGCAAGGAAATGATGGCCACGGAAGCTTACCGTCATGTTTGTGCCAACCGTTCAGTGGGGTCGGGAATGCTTCCACGATACATTGCAGCAGCACATGACTTTCAACCGGTGCGGCTACAAGCTGGTTTCCTGCTTTCACATTTGGCGGAACTGAAGTAAAGATGTGTGAAAATGTGGTTTTAAATTTGGTTTCAGAAAGAATGTTTATTATTCTTATTAGTTTCTTATTTCTTTATTTCATATTAGATATATGAAACAAGCGAATGTCTCTATAAAGATCATGGTGGGTGTGACACATTTAACTAAAATAATTTTCAAAAAAAAATCAAAACGTATTTTTTTTACTAAAGCATAATTAAATATGAATAATTCCTTATTGTTTATGTATATATTTGAAAAAGACAAAATTGAAACTTTTAATGTTGGATTCGTTTTATTGTCAATTTGAATGGTTCAACTGTGATTGTCTAAAATCTGGCTTTACTTTATTTAAAAAAAAAATGCATTTTTATAAAGTTTACAAAAAGTCAATCCACAAACATAAAGCTATGAAACATCGTTGATACCTTAAGTATCAAAGCAAGCATGGTTAACCTAGCACAAACATCAACCCATTTAAGATAAACGCTCTTCCGACGCTCTCTCCCAGTCTGCTAAATTGATAACAAAGTTAAAGAATGATATTAAAAAAAGGAAAATTCTTCAGCGAAAGCACTACATCACTCCTGAGAACGGTGTGAAGAGCAGCAAAAAAAAGCAAAAAAGAATTAAACTATTTGCCCTTTGCTGTTGCAACTCGGGGAAGATAATGAGCGGGGCAAACACGCTGCAAATACTTACAGTTAACTTGCACATCGAACCGCTTGCTGACGGAGGGTGGTACACCGTTCGACGCGATGCACAGATATCCGCCCATGTCGGTTCGCTGCACCTGATTCAGGACGAGCCGTTCGCCCTCGACGAATTTTACGACTGCGGGAAATGGAGGAAGAGACATGGAGGAAGTTCACAAACAGAAGAAAAAGAGAGCACAGAAGAAAAAACGTTTTAAAATCGATTCAAAGTTGAGGTAGTTAGGGCGCAAAGCGGGAAGAAACTTAAATGGTCCAACGTAACACTGTTGGCGTATTTTTTATTCAGTTGTTGCAAGGAGCGGTAAAACTTTAAAGCACAGAGAAGGTAAAACTGGAAGGGCAGCGTACAGAGAAGTGGAATCTTTCCGCATTGTTCGGTAATTAACTGGCGTTGGATCTAACCTTTAGGGGTCAGCTAAGAAGTAGTTAGTAAATCAAATGCCATGTCACGAAACTATGGTGCGCCGTGAGGCAGATTCAAAGGGCAGAGGAACGTCCAACGGGGAAAGTTGTTTTCTCTTACGTTTTATTTGGCACACGGTCCCTCCCAGCCCAGGGGACTTACCCTGTTTTTCGCGACCCTCCGTCCGTACGACGATGTCCTTTCCATTCTCGCGCCTCCACTGTACGGCCGGCTCCGGTACGCCCGTCGCCTGGCAGACCAGCTGCACGTTGCCACCTTCGTTCGCTACGCCGCCCTCGAGCGTGTTGGGCTCGTTCTCGTTCAGTATGTCCGGCGGCACGACCACGTCCAGGTTGCCCGACTGTAATTATGGGTTTTTGTGTCTCGGTTTAGTTAGTACAATGCAGCTTAAAGCATGGGGTGGTACAGCATACACCGGTGTGCGTGTAGCTTCATGCTGTGCTGGTCCATTTGGTTGATGAGCAGGAAAGGTTGACAAAAAAGCAAAACAACAACCCAGCACTGACTCATTTCTCTAAACTTACGCTTGTGCAACTCGGGGTTTTTTGGATTAGTTTACGTTAAACCTTTGCCCGCTGCTTAGTCTCGGTGACTGATGGTGAGGGTTGTTGTTTTGTGTGTGCACAATTTAAGGCATTGAATTTTTGCAAACCAAACCGGGAAAGAGGGCGGATGATGCTGTTGATGTTTTTCCTTCGCTCTCGTTTAGCGCATTGTGCTTACCTGATGTCGCATCGGATCCGTGTTCACCTGGCACATGTAGCTGCCGGAGTCGTTGAGCTGCACGTGCGAGATGTGCAGCTTCCACGTGTTGTGCCCGTTGTGGGTGACGGATAGGCGCGGGTTCAGCGCGACCATGTGCGTGTGGATGGCAAGTATCGCCTTCGAGTCGGACTTTATCCACGCAACCTGCGGGTTGAATGGGGGTAGACGTGGGTTGAAGCTGTTAGTGACTGTTTAGTGGGTTTGATTTGATAGATGTATGAAATGGAATGAATATAAAATTTAATACCTTCATATAATGATACGGCCAACCAGGCCGTTCTTAAGAGAAATAAAAATAATAATATCTTCATATTTTATCTTTTCATAAATGTTCGTTTGCCTTTGTTACCTCATTTAAGCTTAACTATTGTTAAAGCTTAAGCTGATTATTGTTTGTATTTTATTTCTTGCTTAATTTATAATGCTTTTCAACTGATTTTTGTATATAGAATTGGTTAAATCCTCGTTATAAATAATTATTAAATATTTGATAAACAATAACATTATTTTAGTTATTTTTTCTTTGTTCATATTATTCGTATCTGGTTTGATTAGTTCATCAAATGTTGGTGATATATGCAAGTAATTCTTTAGTAAACAATATTCAAATATTATTAATCATTTTACATTCTTTAAATTTATGCTCAAAACCATTTATTTAATCACGTTTTAAACAGTTCGAGGTTGTTTTCATTCTGAATTTAAATTTAAGTTCTGGAGTTATATTTTTTTTTCATTAACCAAAAGATAGTTATAGCTTCGTTGTTTTGAATTCATTTTGTTTATTATTAATATTACGTCATATCCTGTTCCATTTAGTGATGGTGTTTTGGATTGATTATGTGGTATAGGAAGCGAATCTGTCAATTTCTTAAGCTGAAGGATTATTTTTATATCTATCATTTAAATAGTCTTACTCAGCTCTTGTTGGCACTAAACAGGGATAAAATGATGGAAAATCTTTAATGTTCAGTGGTTGTCTGTTTGACTCATGAAGGTTTTAATTATAGTAGTTTTTGCTTTAAAATACTACATGAATATTTGTTACACTTTATATTTTTTAATGTCGCCTTATGTACCATTGGCCTTGATTTAGCTGTGGGTAGTTTATTGTGAAGTAATGCGAATTAATCGTTAGCGTATTTGATTTGATCAAGAAATATTTAAGCAACTTAGTCGTTATCCTATCGGTTTATTTCACTTATAGTAAATTAGTGTTATGGTTGATTAACAAATTATTTGTTAATAAGTTTTAAATATATATGTTTAACCCTACATCACGTTGCACCACTAATTCCGTACGATGGAGGCGCCTAGTGCTGCTGGCCGACTAAAAGGTGAACAATTTTATCCAATAGGATTTAAACGAAATAATTCATAAATCTTCTTACTTTGGCGTAACAATTGTAGTCGTTGTAGAAACTGCCTAAGCCACAAATGGTGTTTAGCTATGGATGATGTGGGTACACAGGATAGTCAAACTAACCTCTGCTCATAGTTCGGTCCATTCAGGTTCGGTCATACAAGGTTGAACGATTTTGACGACTTTAGCAAACATATCTAATCGATAATTGCGCCTAATTTTGTTGAATTTAAACAGTTGTGGTCTGTAAAGATTCACTAATTAACTCTAGATTTTGGCCAGATAATACACACAACTGTTTAGTAGTGAAATAATTATTATTTTTACTTATTTTTCAAAATGTTCAAATTTAAGGCATTGGTTCAAGAGTAAATTGTTTAAAATATATAGTTACTGTACTGACCAGTTTTTATTTTACTGTGGAACATCTCAAATGTTTAGCGCTTGTTGTCATTTAAATTCATCTTCATATATTGAAATATATTTTATGATAAAACATATTCATAAGTAGATAACGCTTAACGTGAGCAGACAGCATTCGTTCTAGATTTATCCTATTCACTAATAACTTTTATTGTCAGTGAATGACTGGCTATCCTTTAGCATAGCTAATGAGTATTATTGGCTCAGTCTAAGTGATATTTAAACTAGTTTGTACAATATAATCCGGATCACCAGTTTAACTGTTTCACTCTCTGGCTCAAGACAAATCGAGCGTTGCGTGTATGAAAAATTGACCGTGACCAAACGCCTGTTCACTTCAAGTATGCAAAACAAAACACGAACCGTGTTTGGAGTTTTAATTGAAAATTCAATAGACAACATGCTCTTGCCTGAACAAAAAAAAAATCGACCCGTAAAAAACCAAAAACATGCACACCGCGTAGTGGTACATGAAAATAGCTCCACAGTTGCTTTTTATTTTCAAACTTTTATGCACGCGTTTCATTAGACAGTGATTTTCCACTTTCTATCCGGGCGTGCGACGTTAAACTCTGCTCTCCTTGTGTGTTTTTTTTCTGTGTGCACAGCGCTGCGTGTCAATAAAAGTTGGCCTTTGTTTTCAATAAATTTCCCAAATGAGATCATCAATAACTCAAGGCTGGGAAGCGGCATTAAATGGGCTTGGTTGGTGCTGGTAGACGAAAACCGGGGAAAAAACAACACCTACAACATGGTGCCGCACGGAGCTTAGGGTTTTTTTGTTGCCGTAAAATAATGCAGAAAATAATAATAATTTGAACTGATTCAAGAGCCGCTTCTGCAACTCAAAAACGGCAGCTTCTGCACGCAGAGCAATTTATAATTTCCCTTAAGCTTATTAGCCTTTGTTGTGTTTTTCTATTCATCGTGCAGGCAGATGAGAGTATATACATTACATCGCGAGTACATTATGATTTCGTGCAAAGCAATTTGTTTATTTTAATGCTGATTATTTCATTGTTTATAGACATATTTATAATGTAGGTATTTATAGGTATAAAAATGAATTTTGTTAGGTGCAAACAACGAACTTGTTTACAATAAGCGAACTTGTTTACAATAAGATACTTATTTACTTATTGTTTCTTAATAAATTAATTAAAATTAAGTAAATTTAATTAAAAATAAGTAAAAGTTAAGAGAGATTTGACCTTGATTTTTGACAAGTATAATAAATAAAGCTAAAAAGGGGTTAATTAAATAAGTTAAGTTTAATGGAAAATTATATCAAAATAATGCATTCGTTGTTATGAAGTAGTAAAACTGAAACTTAAATTACTTCGATCAACAGACAACTGTACCACAAATTACCTACCCTGTATTGGCCGAGATTGTTGACGACGCAAGTGAACGAAACGTCACGGCCTTGCGTCACCGTAAGATTGTCCAGCGGTGCCAGAAACTCCGGCTGTGCCTCCGTCTGAGTGCCATGTCCTGTTTCACGATACAAGCGAAATAAGAAAGCGGGAATGAATAAAAAAATGGCCAACAAATAGCAAACAATGCTAAAGCGGAAAACCGAAATGCGCTCGAGATACGCACGACAAATCCGCACGACAAAAGAAAATTTCATCATTTGCTTTCGGTTGGCGAAACCCCTCTCGCTGCATTCGCGCGCTGGCAGGCAAAGGCGGCCCCGAAAGTCCGCATTTATGTTAACCATTATGATTATTTACCGTCGCGCAATAAATCATGCTAATTCGTGAAATTAAATTTCGAACACAAAACTTACCGTTTACCAGCAGCACGACTAATGATATATTTAACAAAAGCTTTAGTTGCAGCAGATTTATGTATCCCATCGCGGCGGCGCTCAATTGCTGCTGCTGCTGCTGCTGCTTACTGCTGCATTCGGTTTGTTCGGTGTTTTTGTTTTTTTACGTTCTCACTCACTGTTTCTTAGGACCGCTACCACTGCTAGCTTCCACACATAGACACACAAACACACACCACGCTAATGCGCAACGCTCAAAACGGTCCTTCTTAATCCCTCTGAGTCCTTCTATTCTCCCTGCTTTCGCGCGTTTTGTTTGATTTTATTTCGCACTTTTAAAAACTTCTCACTAGAACGACCACACAAGGAAGGGATGATGATGAGTCACTACCACTTTGGTTAGCATTAAACCGTGCTTCACTTTTGCACCAAACGCTCGTTCATTCACTCACTCACTCACTCACTTGCTGCACGTACTTATTGCAAATGCACCAGCGCCCATTGTTGCGGGCGAAACACTTCACCTAAGCGTCCTTACTACCGATCCGTGCACATCGTATCGCGATCGCTAAAAGGAGGTTTACCAGCACCAGTACAATTCAGAGTGCCTCAGCTGCATCTACAGCGCGCTCCGGCATGCTCCATCGTGGCGTAACTTTCTCGAACCAACTCACTCAACTCTGTTCCACCCGTGCCCAGGCGCCACTTTCAGCACTGCTCGCTGATACGTGAACTGTGGCTAGCGCGCGCTTTATTCATCCGCGTAATGCACCGAAACAAATGCATGCCCTTCCCACCGGCGTGCCGCTTCCCTTCAGTCTCATTGGTGTGCATTGGTTTTTTGGAGTGGACATTAAAATGTTGATTGCACGGGAAATACACTTTTCACTTGGCTTCACGCGTTTCTTCTCCGTCTCCGTTCTTGCGCGGCTCACACTTCACATCTTCGTCCCGATTTATGCACATACACACACACATATATGAGGGCCGTCCACGCTGGTGTGAATATTTAAAGATGTAAGCTGTTGGAGGTTTGGTAGTTTGAAAATATCTTTCTTTCGTTTTTTGTTGTTTGGTTCGGTTGGACGAGATTAATATTCTGCAACGGGGGAAAATAAAACAGCCGTGCGACAAATGGGCGAAAAACACAATGAGCGATGAAATATGGCGTGGTGCAAGTGAAAGGTTGTTAATTTGAAAATATGTGCAGCTGCACATATGCTTTTAGCGATTGCCTTTTTCGAGTGAGTATGGTGTGCCGGGAGGGATTTTTTTTTGGCTAGTCGACCAAATGGATGCCGTTATTTGCCGGGACGTTCGTTTGCTATATAGTTACAGTTCCTAACGAGCATATTTTTTATGAGTGGGCTCTTTTTACATCCCATAACAGTTTGTGGGAATAAAGAATGACTATAATTGCTAATAAATTGAAACAAAATATGTAGAGCCTAGTTGTTTTTAGGAAAATAAAACTGTAGTTCAAGGTTTCCAAAAATATGTGATTTTTTTTTTAAATTAAATAACTAAGAACTCTCAGATGATGAATTCATCAACTACGATAATTTGCCTTTGTAACTCGTTTTTATACTATTAATTCTATGTAAAAAATTAATTCTTTTGTAAGAATTTTTTTTATCGATAGTATTCACATTAAAGAATATAAACATACAAAAGCGACCTGATGGTGGAACTGGTAGTCATTCTGAAAATTAATTAATATTCAGTACTGAGTAAAATTATTATTAAAACATGATGATTTGTAGTACTTTTAATATTATTCAAATGGAACGTATATTATTGATAATTTCTGAATTCTGGTGCATCGTATCGTTCGATGAAAAGCTTTGATCATGTGGCTTGGAGACGGATCATTTCGTTTTAACCATGAAAGCACTTATAATGGACAAAAATAGGAACTATTCAAATGAAAGCAAATATCTGCCTACATGTTAATGTTCAAAAGCAAAAAAGGAATCGAATCCATGACAGGCATGTTGTAAGGAAGGGATGAACTACATTCTCAAGCTGTAGGTTGTATTTGTAACACAATAGTATTGGTAGACGGCTTACGATGATTACGATTAATTTTTAACATCTTGTTTCATGTAGTAAAAGTAGCGCTACACAAATATGCTCACCGCAGAGCTGCAAAGTCTCTGAAGAAAAGTTAAAAATTATACTGCACCATGTATGTTCAACATTTGAGAATTATTATACCATTTAACCGTAGTGCAATCCGTACAAATCTCCTTTGCATATTGTCTCATCTGCACCTTTCGCATCTAAATCATGGATCCTCCATACAATCGCCCAGACAAAAACTGACTGTAGTTGTTGCTTCAACGAATAAGTTTGGAAACAAAATTACTTTATTGATTTTCCGAATGCCGAAATGTAGCTTCCTAAACCGTAGAAACGAACTGTCAAATCCACTTTACATGTACATTTTTGTTACAAGTGAAACAAATTTATTTCATGCAGAAATTGTAGAAATATGTACGGAGGCATTTAGAAACAAAAAGGGAAACAAAATAGCCTTCACCTTATTTAAAGCCATTGGTGGGCCTCTTTCCGTTTTAAGTTTGTAGGTTGAAATTTCGGCCTATTAGGTGTTTGTTTTTTTATAGCAGTTTTCGAGCAGCTAACTAAGTGGGTATAATATACAGGTGGGCTCATCCCAAGGTTTATGAATGTAGAAGGCTGATTTTTATCGCTTCTGTTTCTGAACGAGGATTTTAAGAGTGTTTTGTGTATTCGTCAAGCCTCCACAAAAAATTTCACACATGCTGTTAAAAAGTGAAATTCAAATTTGGTTATAGAAACAGGCTATGAGGGAACCTGGTCTACATATACTTTGCAAATATGTTTGCAAGGATTGACAGATGTCTTCCACAATGTTGCCCAGCAGATGCGATTAACAATTCATTCCACCCGTTCTGTCAAATGGAGGTTTTTTTGGTTCAGAATGTAGTTGTCAAACTGTATAGGAACGAGAATGTACTTGTCAAACGAGTTCACCGGATCATAATAATAACACATACACTTTGATTTTAGATTCCATCACCTGATCTCTATAATAAACCTTGGAATAAATGAAAACACCTTGTTTTGCCATTTTTTCGAGCATGTACTCGAATATAATTCTAGCTCGGAGGCTACAAATCATAGGCTTGTTTTGTGTGTGGTTTTGTATAAAGTGTTGACAAGATTTCAGCCAGGAACTGTCAAACTCCATATAAAAAGGCTGGCTAGTATCGTGAAAGGTCCCATTATTTGCAAATAGGAGTACAGTTTTTGTAATAAATAAAAACATCTGAATGGGTTACGATCGAACAGATGTTGCTGCAACATTTTCATCCGAGAGTAACATGTTCTAGTAAATCAGTAGTGTATGTGTTTTTCTGATAAAGGTCTATGTCTTTTCTTTAAATTCTCCCAAAGCATACTCATATCGAAATGGACCAACAGATGGAAACATTGTTAAACAGGCTACTCTTTGAACGATGGATGAGAAAGTTAATCAGAAGTGTCACGCGAGAAAGTGATCTCCTAACAACAAAACTAAATTGAAAGAATAACGTAAGGCTCAATAAACCTTCTTAGTCCGATCATTAAATATCATTCATTTAAAACGTTTCTGTATGAAATGTGATTGCCGTAATTTAAATAAACATCGCAATATACTCTTATTCATAACAAGCCGTTAAACGTCTGTTGCAGCAGGGCAAGATGCTGCTGCACCAGTTATTGGTGACCACAAAGTGCCACGATACGGAATGGTCGAATTTGTACGTTGAATATTTACACCATAGTGATCACGTACAGTTGGAGACTCTACTCTAACTAGTCGCTCCCACACGGTCTCCCCCTACCTTTCCTCTTCCTTCAGTCAAGTGTTGCTCCTTTCTAGCCCGAAGCAACACGCTTTTCCCATATTCGTGAACCGTGCCGGGAATATGAATATTAAATCTATTTCCACGGACCCGCGTGGGACGCGATGGTTTTGCGCTGGGCGTGAAACGGCACTCGCGTGTGGTTTTAATAGCCGGCAGGACGCACCGAATGCTGACTGCCTTATTATGAAGGCAACGTCGCAGCTGTCAACTTGATTTTAATTAGACCATTCAATTGATTGCCATTTGATCGGGCCCATCGGGTACAGCAGCGATACGCTTAGAAGGTCGAAGGATAGAAGTGTGTAGGGAGGGGGAGTGCCACTGTTTCCCACCATCATGTTTAAGGAAGCAAAATTATAGACGCATATGGTGACACTAATTTTGGAAGGTCGGCATGCCGATATGCACACAGCACAGTTTTGTTCGTCATGTGAACTTTAACGTGATATTATTTAACCCTTGCGTTAAATCTGCTTTCAACAAAAACCAATCCCAATAGTGCTGACAGATCAATCACACCAAACGCTGCATATTTGCACCACTCAGGACAGGAGTGGAACGGAATACTCTTAAAAAAAAGAAAAGTAAAAAAAAACATGAACGGATTATCGCAAGTATTAAATAAAATCCGTTCCCATAATTCATCGCCATTGATCGGTGGAGTGCTGCGATTGCTGGGGCAGATAAATTAAATCGCTACTGCTGCAATCCGGATTATTTTCAATTGCCCTGCAGCTTCCCCCGAACAAAGCACTGCACAGATGGTGAAGTGCGTACGAGGAAATATTTTTCACCCTGGTAGGTTGGGGAGGTCAAAGTGTGACAGTTTTTTTGTTGTTTCGTTTTGGGTTTTAACACTTTCCCATGCGCGCTGCAGGTGACATTCCGTACTGGTGGAATGTTAATGTTCGCGATTCGTTGAACATTTTGCGGATGTTTACGGTGCTCGGGAGATAGAGGCTGGTATTCAGCCGTACCGGCGAACTCGTTCGTTCCTGGGAACGTTCGCCGAGACGCTCATTTTCACTCATTTCATAGCCCTCTAGATCAAAAATTAGAAAACCGTATAGATTTTGTACTAGCCAACCTAGTGGTACAACCCTGTCCACTCATGAGCGACGAATGTTTCTCGTCGAACGAGTTCGCCGGTACGGCTGATTATTGAATCCGTTCGTAGCGGGAACGTACGGAGCTCACATGAAATTCTAGGGATGGCAACACATTTTTTGAGCCCGCTCCTACAACGCTGCGATGAATAACTGTAGCAACCATCTAGTACGTTAGGAAAATGAGTGTCGGGACGTACGCCGCCGCTACGAACGGATTCAATAATCAGCCGTACCGGCGAA